>CM062812.1:662226909-662496547 GCA_031772625.1 Pinus tabuliformis | reverse complement strand
GCTGGGAGGTGTTGCTGGGTTGGAGCCTTCAATGGTTGTAATACTCTCAGAACCTTTATTTCTTCATTTTAAAAGCTATTGAGGTTCTTCTATGTGCTCTTGTTTCAATTATATATTGTGATGATTGCATGTTTGGTTTACACTAATCCATGAACCAGTTATGATTGCATGCCTCTTGTAGTTTCCTTCTTTGTTATTTTGCAGGATCTCATTGTAGCTGGGCGAGCAGAAGGACAAAGAGCTAGGAGCAAGCGGCCAAAGAGAAGAGTTTGGATTCGACATTAAGCGCAAGGCAACGGTTAGTGCTTTCTCCATTCTCTTTGCTTTCATAAAGAAGTAAACCTTAAGTAGTTTGTTTTACAGTTGTTCCTAAGGAACTGTCACCCTTAGAGTGGGATAGGGTCATCCGAGTCGGATACTTTTCCCTACAACAATGGGTGCCATGAGTTGGGCTAGTGTCACAACAATGATAGTGATGATGACGAGTTACTTAATAGTCTTGGAATTACCTCCCTTGCTAAGAGGAAGTGTTGATTTTGGTAGCTTGGGAGGTACTCCAAGCCCTCAGGTTTGGGGTTTTGGAGGAAGGAGGACCACAAAAGTGGTTTGTGGACTTATAACCAAAGGTGTGGATTTTTCACCCAAGCTTGTGGGTGTGAAACCATAAGGATTTTCATTGATTTTACACTTGGAGGATGTAGAGGACCCTTAGAGGAGCAAGGACACTTAGAATGCCAAGGATGTCAAGTATTTTTGGACTTATTAATTTATTTGTATGTTGGTGGGTTTGCACAAAGAAAGATTCGGGTCAGTTAGGGTAAATGTAGCCTCTTGGCCAGTTTGTTGGAACCCATCAATTAGCATATAAATATAAGGTCTGTTAAGGCTCATTTGGTATCCAATGTGAAACAAAACATAAGGAAATTACCTTTGAATTAGCTGCAGGATTTAGAGCTCAACAAAAGGAGGAAAATAAGACTTCATCAAGGGTTATTTTCTATGTTTGTTGGGAATATTCAAATCAGGTGCAAGGCCGAGTATTTGAGAGAATTCTAGGTTTATTTATGTGACAATTATGTGGTTGTATTTCTCTAAAATTAGGTTGATTCTTGTGATTTTCTAAGCAAGAAGGCTCAACCTACAATTCAGTCTTGGAGAGGGTCATAACATTTGAAATAAGTGTTGGAAGAGGCCTACCAATCAGTGAAGGGAAAGAGCTTGGAGAAGAAGGAATTACACAGTTGTAGAAGGGAATTTTGTAGCAGATTTGGAGGGCTAATGTGGATTGCAAGTGTGCCCTAACCAAGTTGAGTTCCAAAAATAGAGTCACAGTCCCATGAAGGTATATAATTTGGTATTCTCAAGTTTTTTTTTCTAGTGGACAGGTCCATATTGAATAGATTGGTATTGGACACTTATGCATTGTTGGAGGGCAACAAGAAAGTGGGCCATGTGTGCCCTAAGTGAAGAAATAGGAAGGAATTTAGGTTTTCTAGAAGTGGGAGAGAAGAGAAGAGTTCGAGGCCTAATCAGTCAAGAAGAGAAAAGCAACTAACCCAAGTTCATTGTGCAAAGAAGGACATTTGAAAGTGATAGGTGGCAACCCTCCTGCCATATGTTTGTCTTCATTGGAGCAACACTGGAAGAGGTAGTGGGAAGAATTCCCTAAGTAGTTGAGGAGAACCAGTTGAAAAGAAGTCTCAAAGTGTTGTGTCCTTGAAGGACTAAAGAGTAGCTAGTTGATGAGCGCCAGTATTGCAGCAAGGATGTTACAACTCTTAGGCCACCAACTTTACTTATCAACCTAGGGTTCGTACAAACTTGGAGGTGACAGTGCTATATGCACAAGTAGAAGTGAAGGTCCTCCCTGTTGTCACTATTCATTTGGCGAGAGACCCCAGGGGTTCCAAGCCAGACATCTATAGGGTCAAAAGAAGCTTGATTCTTTGATGGAAGAAGAGAAAATCTATTCTAAGAGAGCTACTCTACTGCAGTAATGAAGAAAACAACATGTAATGCTAAATCACAACATATCATAATTAACCATTTAAACAGCTATGCTAAGCAGAATTGCTAAATCAACACTATCCTAATGCTACTATCTAAGTTACAGAAGTAAAGAGCATCAAACCAAAGTAATGTGTAAGCAAGGAAACTAAACTAAATCTATTTTCACTCTTTTTTGGTTTTTTTGGTAAAATCAAGCATGCAATGTAAGTGTTCTTGTAGACGTGACAGGCAGATGGAAGGTGGTTGAGGATGGCTAGAAGGTCTATGGAGTGGCAACATTTAAATGATACACGGAACAAAGTTCAGGAAGGATTCAAGTGGAAGAGCGATCAAAGATCGAAATCAGCAAAAGGAAGACACAATGAAGCAGCAGTGCATAGGAACCATTGGATTAGTCGGGAACAGCATGAGCAGTGGAGATCTTATCGCAATAGATTATGTGAATAGATGGACAAACATGATTAACGGGAGATGAATGGAGAAGATCTTAACGCAGGGGATTAAGTGAATAGATGGATGGATCGATCAACAAACAGGATTAACGAAAGATGATCGGTGGAGATCCTATCACGGAGATTAAGTGAATAGATGGATGGACCACATCAAGTCACGTGTCGAAAGAAGGGGGAAAACATGCGGAATGATGGAGTGGTCTTCATAGGTGGTAAGCAGTTTCTCACGCACCCTCAAAGTTGTAAGTTGTATTTCTAAATTTCACGCGATTATCCTAAGTGAGTGACACGTAGCATAAGAAAACCACTTTTCTCGTGTGCTCTCAGTCATATATCGGTCGTGCAAGAATTCATGCGAGACTACACGATAGTCATTGGATCATGCAGGATTGATCAACAGTGGAGATCGGCCAAGCTAGTTGGTGAGCGGGTGATGCGATAGCTATTGGATCAAGCAAAATAGATCAACGGTGGAGATGCGGAGCGCCTAAAGTGAAACATTGAAATGAATATAGGTGGTAAGCAGTATCTCACGTGCCTTAAAAGCTGTAAGCAAAATTCCTAAATTTTATGCGATTAGCCTAAGTGAGTGACACGTAGCACAAGAAAACCACTTTTCTCGCGTGCTCTCGTTCAGGTATCGGTCGTGCAATAATTCATGCAAGATTGCACGATAGCCATTGGATCATGCAGGATTGATCAACAGTGGAGATCGGCCAAGACAGTTGGCGAGCAGGTGACACGATAGCTGTTGGATCAAGCCAAATAGATTGATGGTGGAGATTTGGAGCACCTAAAGTTAAACGTTGAAATGAATATGTGATACGCGGTTAATGGTGATTGGTCAGGTTTGTTATGGATTGGACGGTAAGGAGATCTATGGGTAGAATCTGATTAAGACATGATTTATTGGCTTCCACATATATTATGCATGAAGAAAGTGTTGAAGGAAATGAGAATATGAGTAAGATCTTATTACAGAAAGATAACGATGAAATGAACCAAGTACTGAATCAAGACAACAAACTCCAAAGCTCATGCGAGAACTAGAAATTTTTGTTTTTGGGGCTACTGAAGGGTCTCTTCCTCAAGTCATGGTCCCAAAGGGAGGAGGTGAGGTCGAGACCCCTACTAACAACCTTATGGTGATCTTTTTCTCCTTGCTAACCTACTAATTGAAAGAAGGCACAAATGGAAGCAAACTAAAACATAACCAATCTACGCTTCATTGTTGTAATGGAAATGCAACTACTTAAGCAAATGAATGATTAAACGATGAATCTATGTGCTACACTGCTGTAATGGAAATGTAGCTATTTAAGCAAATGAACGATTAAAACATGAATCTACACTAGCATACATGTATAGTAAAGAGGAGCCTTGGCTTCTAGGGTTGGACCCTAACCGAAGAGATTTAGCCCTCTGAGTTAACTCAGTGTTGGCTCAACACAAAACTCATTCTTATTATCAAAACAATGGATTACATAAAAAATTATCACAAGTCATGCAACTCGAAAATAGAGTAAAGTTTTACAATCAAAAATCTAAATCCTATTGAGGTCCTAGGCCTCTCTACTTATATGTCTGATGTCTCCAATGACTTCCTTAAAATTAGGGAGGCTCAGCTCCCAAACTCGAGATAAACAGGTGCTTTGACTTTCACTTGCTCGGCTGCCTTCTAGTCCTCATGATTTGGTTGTTTTCACTCCTAGCTAATAGAGGAATATTCGGATGGAGGGGTAGTAAATGAGGAGGATTTACCTCCTATAATTCCTCTCTCTTGTCCCATTCAAGTTTTGACCAAGGTCTTTACCAAAATTCCTTGTTTTTATCCTTTAAACCTGTATTAAATGCACATTAGACCACAAAGAAAAATATTCAACTCTAACTCATCTCATAAACAAAATATAATCAAAAGTATGCAATAAGCTGTGAGAATAGTTGGGTTGACTAAGCTATGAGGTGAATTAAGGCCCATATAATTAGCCAATGATGAGGCTCATCATCACCCCCTACTGAAAGTGTTTCTTATCCTCTGAGCCACTTAGTCAATGTCCATGTCCTTCATGGCTCTGGTAGCCTCTCTGACATCCCATGCCTCTGTTGTGATCTCTTCTTCTTGTTCATAGAAACCTGCTTTCCTTTCTACTTCTTCCCACTGCCTCTTTTCCTCTTCTTCTTTTCTCCCTTCTAGCATCCCTAGGGGCAGTGGTGGACTGAGTTTTAAGCCTATCCAACTGACCTTCAACCTTTGCATTGTTTGCTTATACATAAGTGTCCTGTTGAGTGCCTCTCTCAACCTTTGAGGGGAGTGATATTATCTAATCTTCAATATGTGTGGTAGTGTGTTCTGTCTCCTTAAGTAGGCATGTATACTATCATCTCCTAGCAGCCTAAACCTATCCTCAAATTGTGAAATTTCTTGTTCTTGGGCAACAAGATATCTAGGTTCCAGTTGAGGATCATTTGCAATTAGATTATGGGTGTTGATTAGGGCCATGGGATTTGATTGTTCAGCTCTGATGAAAAGAGGTTCATTTTGCTCTCTGGCCAATATTATTTTCATCTCTGCAGCCCTTGACTCCTCATGGTTCATCCATGATGCCAAAGCCATTAATTGTATATCTCCTAGCTCGGCATTAGGATCCCAAACGTTCATGTCTGTGAGGGCCATGTTGTGCAAGTAAAACTCAGCCATTTTGGCCCTATCCTACAGTTTACTTTGATCACAAAGAGAGGCTGGCCATACATGCTAGTTGGTTTTCCCTTTCCTGGAGCTATCCTCTCAGCCATGCATTTTCCCTCTCAAGTTTATCTATCATTATTGCTTCTCTGTTCCTTAAGCCACATAGCTCTTTTTCCATTTCCTTGAGCTTCGTTTCAATGCCTTCTTCCTCTTTGTTTTTCTTATCTTCTTCCTCTTGTTGTTCTTTCTCCTCTCCATCAGTTTCTTCCTTAGTTTCCTCCTCTGTCTAAGCATCATCCTCCTTCTCTTCTCCCCCTTCTTCTTCTGCTTCATCATGTTCCTCTGTATTAGTTTCTTCTTCATCCATCTCATCCATATCTAGCTTTGTATCTTCTTCTTCTTGTTTTTCCTCCTCCTCATTGACAGAAGGACTAACATCATAGGTGAAGGTTTTGATGTCATCCTCTACTGGTAAGTCTCTGAAGACTGACCATGTTATAGGGATCCTAAGGTTTTGGAGGGCATCCTGAATTAGGATCCTAATCAACCCATGGTAAGCCAATTGTTGGGAATTCCCTTCCTTTACTTTGTTGTTGGAGTCTATGAGTGATTGCATCAAGAAATAGGGTATGTTGAGTCTTTGGTGAAATGGTGTTTCTACCCCAAATCTTAATTCTTTAAGCATCCTAAAATGGTAGCCATAAACAACACTATATCTACCATCACATGAGATATATTTGATGATTTGGTAACCTACCTCACTCCATGGGTATGGCAGACTGTCCCTCCTTACTCCATTTTTATCCTCTGTGGGTTCTTCACCTTCTAAAAAGAATTTCCTTTTTGCCACATGACTGTCTTCTTTTTCTTCTTTTCTCCATGCAATTCCTAGGGGAAGTGTGGTGACCCTACTGATGAGCTTTGGGGTGAGATCTATAGTGAACCCTCTAACTATAACAATGGCATGGATTTTGTTGTGTGGAGTGAGGGAATGAGCAAATTCTTGAGCCATCTCATCATCGCACCATGTGAATTTTTCGAAAAACCCCATCCATTGGTATCTTATAAATATTTCAAGAACTTGGGGGTGTTGTTATATCCTCACGGTGTTTGTGGGTTCTCTCCTATTAAACCCGCTTGTCATCTTGCTTGTGAGGCTTGAGGAGGAAATAAAAGGTTTGACACAAGAATTTTAAATTTAGGAGAAAACAGAGTTTCCTGTGTATGTAATTCACCTCCCACAATGGTTATATCCACTAGCTTTTAGAGCATTTCTAGTTCATTTGCTTGTAAATGGGAATGGATTTTCAGATCCTACCTCTTTAGAATGGTGGCAGTGGACAATTCTCGTGATATTCCCTCTTGAACCCCTCTCTGCCTATCCTGTAGACTACCTCTTTGTATCCTGTATACTGCTCCTGTAGACTGTTCCTGTAGGAATTCATGTGCATGCTCCTGTAGAAATTTTCTTGCAGAACAATGGATCCTTTCTTCCAGTGGGTGGCCAGAGTTATGAGAGCGACTTGCGTGAGGGAGTTTCGAGGAGGTGGAATGCATGCAAATGATCTTTTGTTTCCCTTTATGGCTTTTCGGGGTGAGGTTCCTCATAATCAGCTCCCACTCCTCATAATCAGATCCCACCTTGTAGATCCATAGTTAACTACTTCTTGTCCTAATCCTCCTCTGTCTTTGAGTCGACTGCAGCCACGTGTGAGAGGACTCCCGGTTTTGTATGGGATGATTGAACGAAGGTGGCCAAGTTAACTGGCCACCTTTTCACTTATAAACCAACTACCTCGTAACCCTTACAACTTTTAATCAAATGATGCATATAAGTGAGTGAGCAGGATACTTACCTATGGTCTCAATGCTATGCTGCAGTTGTCGAAGATCAAAGGTGTTGCATTGTTTATTTGCTCCATGGTCATTCTTCTTCCTCCTCTACTATCTGATATCTGTTGGATCATCCTAGTGAAGACCTATAACTGATAATTGATATTTTGTGGGATATGCTACTACAGGACCTAACCAACCTACCATTCACCCTTGGATTGCTTCCTGTCGGTTTTCGGGGGATCTTGTAGGAATACAGGGGATCCTGTAGAAAACACAGTCTTCGCCTAAATAGAAGCAATGAAGTGAAAAAAACAATGGAATTGATGGAGAGATGCACGGTAAAGAGTGGAGGAGATGAATATATGTGAGGCAAGGTTCCCTTTGGATCTTCTTTTTTCTCCTTTATTTTCTTTCTCACCCACCTGCAAATAACAATTATGTATTTTTTTCTCTTTTTTTTTTTTTGAAAAACACCTAGGCTGCCTCAGAGAGGTTTTCACCCTAGATGTTTGCCCTGGCCACCTCAAGGAAGGTTTTCACCCAAGGATCTTCTTATTCTTCTTTTTATTTTTTTCTCATCCTTGGGTCGCCTCACGAGGTTTTAAACCCAAAGATGGGACTCAGGCATGTCATGGAGGTTTTCACTTGAGTCCTTATTCTTTTTTCTTTTTCTTTTTTTTCAGTGACCTGATGAGGGAGGAGCTGGGACTTGCTCCACCATCATGATTGTTTTATTGATTTTTTCAATGAACTCTTGCTTTGATAAAAGCCTCTTGTACATTTTCAACCGGTTTCCATTAACAAGCAACGGAATGGCTTCTTCATCTATAGTTTTGATTTGCACTGAGCCATTATCATGGCATCTTTCAACCACATAAGTTCTAAGCCATATTGTCCTTAGCTTACCCTTGAAGTCTTTATACCTAGAATCATATAACAATGCCCAATCTCCCTCTTGAAATTGCTTCTCCTTAATATGTCTATCATGCCAGATCTTCCTCTGAAGCTAAACTATCTCTGTATGTAGGAGGGCATGCATTCTGAATTCATCCAAGCCATTCAAATGGAACAATCTTTCTTTATGTGCATGACTGAGATCCAAATCTAGTTGGGCTGCCATCCTCAATGTGTTATATTCAAACTCAATGGACAACAAAGCCTTTTTCCCATAGACCAGCTCATAGGGTGTAAATCTAGTGGTGGTCTTCCATGTTGTATTATAGGCCCAGGTAGCCTCAACTAGTCTCTCTACCCAATCTTTCCTACTGTTGCTTACTACCTTGGTTAAGATGCTCTCTAGTGCCCTATTTGTCACCTCCACTTGCCCATTAGCTTGTGGATGATAAGGAGTGGAGGTCCTATGCTTGATTTTGTGATGGCTAAGCAGTACTTCAATCATGTTGGAGGTAAATTGGATGCCTTGGTCTGTGACTAGCATTCTTGGGTACCCAAATTTCTAGAATACATTATCCATTAGGAACTCAACCACCTTCTCTTCTGTTGCTGCCTTAATCGCCTTGGTTTCATCCCACTTAGTCAAATAATCAGTGCGCACAATAATGTATTGTTTTTGCTTTCAAAGAGAGTTGATATGACCAATAAAGTCCATGCCCCACTTGTCAAATGGCTCAAAAGTCCCTTAAGGTTGTAGGGGAATTTCATCTCTTGGAGTAGGCTTTCCCATCCTCTGGCACCAATCACACTGACTAATGTACTTTTTCACATCCTGATGAAGAGTGGGCCAATAATAGCCCGCTTGTAACACTTTGAATGTTGTCCTCTTTGCTGCAAAGTGACCTCCACAAGGCCCATCATGATAGGTTAGAAGGATGTCAAAAACTTCCTCTTCCCTTACACACCTTCTCAAGATTTGATCTGGGCCAAGTTTGAAAAGATTGCCCCCAATCTAAGTGAAGGGGGTACTTTTCTTGACTATCTTGCTCTTTTATTTAGAGGGCAAGTTTGGTGGGAACTGTGCTGATACCAAATAGTTTGTTATATCAACAAACCATGGGGAAAGAACTAAGATAGCAAACAAATGCTCGTCTGCTAATTGGTCATACACCATTCCTTCTTCACCTGCTGTCAGATTCATCCTAAATAGAAAGTCTGCAACAACATTTTCCTTACTAGGCTTATCAACAATAGTTAGATCAAAATGCTGTAATAAAAGTAACCATCTTATAATTATAACATTCATGTCTCGTTTGTTCATTAAATATTTGATTGCAGTGTGGTCAATATGCACAAATGTTTTGTAGCCTGTAATGTAATGCCTAAATTTGTTTAATGAATGCACAATAGTCAGGAGTTCCTTTTCGGTCACAGTATAATTTAGCTTAGCCTTGGATAGGTTCTTACTAATAAAATAGATGGCATAGGGCAATTTCTTCTCTACCTGACCTAAGGCTACTCCTATGGCTTTTTGTGAGGCATCAGCATGAATATGAAAAGGGAGGGCACAGTTTGGGCCTCGAAGAATTGGTGTAGTGGTTAACTTACCCTTTAAAATGTCTAAGGCCTCTTGACAATTTTTTGACCATATAAACTCAGAATCTTTGGCCAACAACCCAAATAAAGGAGAGGCCAACATGTTGAAGTCCTTTATGAACCTTTGGTAGTATCCATCTAACCCCAAGAAACTCCTGACATCCCTTTTCTTTTGAGGAGGTGGGACCCTTTGGATGATTGCTATGTTGTTTGGGTCCACATGTAGTCCTTGCTGAGACATTGAATGACCTAACATGGTCCCTTCAGTCATTAAGAATTCACACTTTTCAGGACTGAGAGACATGTTCATTTCAATGCATTTGTGCAATATTTTTCCTAGGTTAGTCAGGGCTTCTTGAAAATCACAACCATAAGGTGTAAAATCATCCATATAAATTTCCATCGCATCATGTACTAATTCAACAAAAATACTCAAGACTACTCTCTGGAAAGTGGCAGGAGCATTGCATAGACCAAAAGGAAGGACCCTATAGGCAAAAGTACCCCAAGGACAGGTGAATGTGGTCTTATCCTGGTCTTCTGGGCAGATTTGGATTTGGTTGTACCCACTGAATCCATCTAGGAAAGAAAAAAACTTCTTCCCTACCAAGCCATCTAGCACTTGGTCAATGAAGGGTAGGGGAAAATGATCCTTCTTTGTGGCTTTGTTCAACTCCCTGTAATCGACACAAATCCTCCACTTACTATTTTTCTTGGGAACTAACACTAAAGGAGAGACCCAATCACTGTCATAGATAGGGTAAATGAATCCTGCATCTAGCAATTTTTGTAGTTCTTCTTTGACTATATCTTTAAGAGCTAGATTCATCCTCCTTTATGGTTGCCGGACCGGCTTGCAACCTTCTTTGATGTATATGTGGTGAGTACACACTGAGTGGTGTACTCCCTTCATTTCCTTGTAACTCCAAGCAAAGGCTTCTAGGTTTTCTCTCAACATGTTGCATAGCTTTTCCTCTTTGAGAGCAGAAAGAGATGGATTAATTTTCAAAGTTTTCTTTGGGCCAAATTTTATGGTTTTGACATGGAGTGGGTTGGAATTTGCTAAGCATAAGTCAATAGGATGATTGTTCTGGTTTTCCCTTACTTCTTCTTCTAATGGTAACGAACTAGGAGTTGGAATTTGGAGCAAGTGTTCAATTAAGTCATCCTCATCTTGCTGTCCTCCTCCTATGGTTGCTTCCAAAGAATAAAGTTGGGTTGAATAATCCTCATCTTCTTCCTCCGCCTCCAACCATAAAGGTAAATCATGCTCTAGAGAAGGTTGAGCAAGAGGGTATAGGACTAACTGCTTGGACATATGCCCATTCGTGATTGTCATATTCCCAGCTCTGCAGCTAATGTAAGCATCGGTTGTGGCCAACCATGGCCTCCCAAGGATGAGAGGGTAACCAGTAAGCTTAGCCTTAGGCTGGAGAACTAGAAAATCTATAGGGTACTTCCAAGAGTCAATGGAGACCATCACATCCTCCACAATTCCCTCAGGGGTGACTATGGAATGGTCTGCACGTGGCAGAACTGTAGTGGTCTTCCTCAATGACCCTTGGAGGTTGAGCTTGAGCATGGTGTCCTTGGTCATCACGTTAATGGCAGCCCCCAAATCAATCAGAGTCTGTGGGACAATGGTGCCATTAATGTGCACATCTACTACAAGGCTTCCAAGGTCCAAATATTTCGAACATATTACCTGCCCCGACATTAACTCATACAGCTGCCCAATGACATTAATGGTAGGGGCATCCCTTTTTCTTCTTCCTGGATGCTTGAATAATTTTTCCTTAATCAACTTATTGTAAATGGGAACATCTTTAATTTCCTAGAGAAAGGGGATCTTTACACATAGATTTTTCAATTCTCCCAGAAGTTCAGTTTCTTCTGGGGTAGGCTAGAGTGGTTGGGCTAATCTCTCAGGAAAGGGTGGATTTACTTTAAGGTTTCTTTCCTCTCTTTCTTCCTCAACCTCCCTATGTGGAGAGGGAGGTTTTTTATTCGGGAGAATTCTCCCAGATCTTAGGTTGATCTCCTAGATTTCTACAGCATAAGTTGGATATGATGTCTCCCCACTGTGTACTTGTCGAGCCTGCCTATTGTTCGGGTTCAGATTTGGCTGGGCAGACATCTAGGGTTGCTTGGGTGGAGCAGAGTGTAGGAGTTGTGGTTGGGTAGGTGGTGGAGGCAATAAAGCTAGAGCATTATTGTATTGGGGCCTCCACCCCTGGAGTGGGGTATTCCATTGAGGTTGTGGCAGAACATAAGGTTGAAATGACTGGCTGGCTAGCTGGGAATGATACTGAGATGCATAGGACCAAGGAGGGGGTGTAGACAAGGAAGGATGAGCAGGGAGTCCCCAAGAAGGTATAGCTGTGGTTTGGTTGGGGTTGTAATATGCATGGAATGACCCTTGCATACCCTACTGGTATGCTCTAGGCCCAGGAGGTCTCCTTTGGTTGATGTAGAAAAGCTACTAAGTGGCCCCTTCAGCTCCTTGATATACAACTTTGAGTCCAGGTAAATAAGGGCACTTTTCTGTGGAGTAGTTTTCTTCACAGACTGAGCAAATTTCAATACAGTTCAATGGACATTCATTCCTAGGATGCCTCCTGGTGCATCTAGGACAAAAGATGGCCAGGGCTCTCTCTGCTTCCTCTTACTTCCTTTTGATGTTCATGGTATCCAATTGTAAGGTAAGGGTTTGTAGCATCTCACTTTTGAAATCTTCTAACATATTTCCAATTTCACCCTTGAGGGATGAGTTAGAAGATGATGTACTGGCCATAGGTTGACTATTCCTACCATTTTTCCTGGCTGCCCTAGAATGGTTTCTAAAGACAGTATTGATATCCTCATAGGGTAATTGGTAGATATCTCCTCCTTCTAACAAATGTAAGGTATCCAGAAGATCTTCCCTTAGTCCTCTGAGCAGGACCAACTTTAGTGACTCGAGGTTAAGTGTGCACTTGGCCCTTTTGTAACTGAGATGGAATATTTCTTCGTGGTCTTCTAAGGATTCATCCCGGCCCATGGTCATCCTAAAAATCTCTTCTTTAGAATCCTTTAACCTACAATAGTCCCTATATTTGTTGTTAAAATCCTGCTGCATCTGAGCCCAAGTTGTGATGCTATCTCCAGGTAAACCCATGAACCAACGCAATGTTGCATCCTTGAGGGTAGATGGAAATAGATTTAACTTTTTCTCATCATCTGTATAGTCATAGGTTTGGCATATAACAGCAAACTCAAATAGGAAAGTGTCAAGGTCCTCTGCGGTCAGGCCATGAAAATGAGGTAGAGTAGAGGGGATTATATTCTACATCTTAGTGTCCCCATTGGTTTCCCTAATGGGAAAGGCACCCTCAATTCTCTCTCTATTCCCTCTGTCATTTTGGTTTTCAGCCATTGGCTCAGTAGAAATGGGTTCCTCTTCTTCTTCTTGCCTTGTAGGTTCTTCAAATATGTCAAGTTTCTCACCTAAAGGTTCCTCCAGTTCACAACCACCGAAGAAGAGAGAAGGTTGGTTGTTGGATGCAGTGGGGGTATTTGGAAAGAATTTCCCTACATTGTCCCTATTCCTACGAGGCATGAAAGGAAATTTTTTTGGGTTGGTTTTTGTAAGATTTTTTTTTAGCTGGAAAGTAATTTGCAGAAATGAAATTGTTGATTGAATGAAAACTACTGACAGAAAGAAAAGTTACTTGTTGAATTGAAATTCTACTTGCATAATGGAAAGGAAAGCAGATAATGACAACTAAAAGAAAGGAAGTTGCTAGATTACTTTTGCAGAAATAAACTAATGGCATAAAATTGGAGACTAGAAATAGAAGAAAAGAAAGCAGTAATCACATTCTACTCAGACACCTCCCCAGCAATGGCGCTAAAAAGTGATGAGTGCCAGTATTGCAGCAAGGATGCTGCAACTCCTGGGCTACCAGCTTTACTTATCAACTCGGTGTTCGTACAATCTTGGAGGTGACAGTGCTATATGCACAAGTAGAAGTGAAGGTCCTCCCTATTGTCATTGTTCATCTGGCGAGAGACCCCAAGGGTTCCAAGCCAGACTTCTATATGGTCAGAAGAAGCTTGATTATTTGATGGAAGAAGAGAAAATATATTCTAAGAGAGCTACTCCACTGCAGTAATGAAGAAAACAACATGTAATGCTAAATCACGCCATATCCTAATTAACCATTTAAACAGCTATGCTAAGCAGAATTGCTAAATAAACACTATCCTAATGCTACTATCTAAGTTACAGAAGTAAAGAGCATCAAACCAAAGTAATGTGTAAGCAAGGAAACTAAACTAAATCTATTTTCACTCTTTTTTGGTTTTTTTGGTAAAATCAAGCATGCAATGTAAGTGTTCTTGTAGACGTGACAGGCGGATGGAAGGTGGTTGAGGATGGCTAAAAGGTCTATGGAGTGGCAACGTTTAAATGATACACAAAAAAAAGTTCAGGAAGGAGTCAAGCGGAAGAGCAATCGAAGATCGAAATCAGCAAAAGGAAGACATAATGAAGCAGCAGTGCACAAGAACCGTTGGATCAGTCGAGAATAGTATGAGTAGCAGAGATCTTATTGCAGGAGATTATGTGAATAGATGGACGAATAGGATTAACGAGAGATGAATGGAGGAGATCTTATCGCAGGGGATTAAGTGAACAGATGGATGGATCGATCAACGAACAAGGTTAACGAAAGATGAGCAGCGGAGATCCTATTGCGGAGATTAAGTGAATAGATGGATGGACCACATTAATTCATGTGTCAGCAGAAGGGGGAAAACGTGCAGAATGATGGAGTAGTCTTCGTAGGTGGTAAGCAGTTTCTCGCGCGCCCTCAAAGTTGTAAGCTGTATTTCTAAATTTCACACGATTAGCCTAAGTGAGTGACACGTAGCATGAGAAAACCACTTTTCTCGTGTGCTCTCGGTCGGATATCGGTCGTGCAAGAATTCACACAAGACTGTGCGATAGTCGTTGGATCATGCAAGATTGATCAACGGTGGAGATCGGCCAAGCTAGTTGGCAAGCGGGTGACGCAATAGTCGTTGGATCAAGAGAAACAGGTCGACGGTGGAGATGTGGAGCGCCTAAAGTCCAACGTTGAAATGAATATAGGTGGTAAGCAGTATCTCATGCACCCTAAGAGTTGTAAGTGGAATTCCTAAATTTTATGCGATTAGCCTAAGTGAGTGACACGTAGCATGGGAAAACCACTTTTCTCGTATGCTCTTGGTCAGGTATCGGTCGTACAATAATTCACGCGAGACTATGTGATAGCCATTGGATCATGCGGGATTGATCAATGGTGGAGATCGACCAAGCTAGTTGGCGAGCGAGTGATGCGATAGTCATTGGATCAAGCAAAACAGATTGATGGTGGAGATTTGGAGCACCTAAAGTCAAACGTTGAAATGAATATGCGACACGCAGTTAATGGCAATTGGTCAGGTTTGTTATGGATCAGACGGTAAGGAGATCTACGGGTATAATCTGATTAAGACATGATTTATTAGCTTCTGCATATATTATGCATGAAAAAATTGTTGAAGGAAATGAGAATATGAGTGGGATCTTATTGCAAAAAGACAACGATGAAATGAACCAAGTACTGAATCAAGACGACAAAATCCAAAGCTCATGCAAGAACTAGAAATCTGTGTTTTTGGGGTTGCTGAAGGGTTTCTTCCTTAAGTCAAGGTCCCAGTGGGAGGAGGTGAGCCGAGACACCTATTGACAACCTTATGGTGATCTTCTTCTCCTTGGTAACCCGCTAATTGAAATAAAGCACAAATGGAAGAAAATTAAAATGTAACCAATCTACGCTACACTGTTGTAATGGAAATGCAACTACTTAAGCAAATGAATGATTAAACCATGAATCTATGCGCTACATTGCTGTAATGGAAATGCAGCTATTTAAGCAAATGAATGATTAAACCTTGAATCTATGCTAGAATACATGTATAATAAAGAGGAGCCTTGGCTGCTAGGGTTGGGCCTTAACCCAAGAGCTTCAACCCTCTGAGTTAACTCAATGCTGGCTCAACACAAAACTCATTCTTATTATCAAAACAATGGATTACATCAAAAATTGTCACGAGTCTTGCAGCTCGAAAATAGAGTAAAGTTTTACAATCAAAAATTTGAATCCTACTGAGGTCCTAGGCCTCTCTACTTATACATCTAAAGTCTCCAACGACTTCCTTAAAATTAGGGAGGCTCGGCTCCCAAACTCGAGATAAATTGGTGCTTTGATTTTCACTTGCTCAGATGCCTTCTAGTCCTCATGATTTGGTTGTTTGCACTTCGATCTGATGGAGGAATATTCGAATGGAGGGGTAGTAAATGAGGAGGATTTACCTCCTATAATTCCTCTCCCTTGTCCCATTTGAGTTTTGACCAAGGTCTTTGCTAAAATTCCTTGCTTTTATCCTTTAATCTTGCATTAAATGCACATTAGACCACAAAGAAAAATATCCAACTCTAACTCATCTCATAAACAAAATATAATCAAAAGTATGCAATAAGTTGTGAGAATAGTTGGTTTGACTAAGCTAGGAGGTGAATTAAGGCCCATATAAGTACCCAATGATGAGGCTCATCACTAGTGAGCATGAAGACCCTATGTGTTGGTTGTAGACGAACTTATGGTAAGCTAGAGGGAATATTGGAGAGATGAGTTCAATGGCATAAAGGAGTTGGTAATTTTATATAGGTGATTCTATAAAACAGAAGTGAAGGATCCGCAGTGTGTTCAGGATACGAAAAAGTAGTTGTGATTGTCAACTACATGAGCTAGATCATCAGAGTATCACGTTCTTGTATTCTTGTACTAGTGGATGTATGAGGGTCATTATCCATAGTACGAGATATCCTTAGATTTGATACGCTTGGATCAAGGTTGATACGATATATGATTTTTTTCTAATGATAGCAGAAGAAAATATGTGTCAGAGGGAGCAATACTAACTGAAAATATTTCTTTAAGAGGGAGTAATTAAAGCTTCTTCATGACTTTTTTCTTTAGCTTTAAAGGGAGTTGATCTCTAGATTCAAAGTAAAGGATTTTTACTAGATAGTCAATACACTTTAATAAAATTACTCGCAAAGGAAGCAACCAGGTTTTCCATGATAGAATCGGCTTCAGAAAGAACACCCAATTAGGGTAACTTGAAAGTACCCATGATGATGGATCAAGTGAAGGAAGAAAGTCATTTTATGATCATTCCAAGACATGTGAATCAACATATGATGGAATATCAACATGGTACTATTGGTCATGGCACGATCAATTATGATTTGAGAGATGTATTAAATAAAGTACAACTACAGAGATTCACATTGGGAAAGGTGTATTAAAGACATAATGAGTTTGTATATTGCTCCAGTTTCTCTCCGATCGCATGGATGAGAAAGAAGCATACATATGTTGCACTTAGAGGTTGAGTATGTTGCATATTGAATGGTGAGATGTGAAGCAGTATGACTCCAGCTTGCATGATAGTTTGATCAAATGCAAATGACAACATGATGACATGCCAAGGAACCTTCAGGAGTGCAATATGGCTCTAGTATTATCAAGAATATTTTCCTAGGACAAGCTTGAAGTGGTTGAGTATGTCTCTCTGAACAAGAGGGAGTGATGAAACAACAACATTAGAGGACAACCATTGGTACTATACCTATTAGTAAGAGAGAGTGTTGATATGATAAGCATCAAGGATGATATTTTTTCCTATATCAAATATGTTGACTAGCTGGGGAGAATGTTCTAGTATAGGACAATCAATATCCCTATGTGAAATATGTTGACCAATTAGTAAAATGGTCGTAAAATTCTAGGATTACTCAGTTGAGTGTGTGGCTTTCAACATCAGGCTCAATCTCCCCAGATAGGATGAGGAGCTCATTTAACATTGACCCTAGTTTCTCATGTAGGGTGTGGACTTTCAAGTTTCACCATGAATTAGAGATTGACCAAGATGGTGAACCATGACTAGTCTACGTTAGGGGTAACAACCAAGATCATGGGTTAGTGATAACGGCAAGAGTTATGATGAATAGGTGATGCTAAATGTTATTCCATGTGTCAAGAGTACCAACCAAGATTATGGGTCAATGGTACTGACTAGTTGTGGCAACTAATTGATGCTAATGATATACCATATGTTAGAGTTATTGACTAGATTACGGTAATTGGATAATGATGTTATATGTTAGAGTTGCTAGGTTATAGATGATGCTAATAATAATGATGCCAACGATGAATTGTTATAATTGTTTGTTAGAGAAATTTATCAACATCAAAACATCTAAATAGTCATAATTAATACCTCCCTAGCTATGAGGGAGTTTTGAAGTTTATAGCTATGGTCAGTCTTCATAATTAACATTGTTAGCCCTTGAAATGAATGTAACGATAAATGGTAATCACATTATTCATCTTGGCTCATGTTACCCACCACTTATGGGTAGTATTCGTAGGATAATTTTTTTCTCCTAGATGGTCCTTAGCCAGTAGCCATCAGCCCCTTGCAGCCCCTAGATAGCTCGATGTGCCACTATCTCTACCACCTAAGCCAACCAGATGCTCCCTCACCCATTTGTTATGATTGTATGTTTGAAGGTGGCCCTTCCAACCCCGAAGGTATGAATTTTCAATGTGTAGTTGGGTATTTTTACTTACTTATCATCGACACTTTTGGGTATGGATTAGTGGGGGGATTCAACGGAAAGAGTGGGCTTGGTTTTTACTCTTGTCTCCTCTGTCCAATTTGATGGTTAACCTTGTACCTTACTCTTGTGGGATCTCCTTTATTGGCTACTAGCTTTATGGTTGGCACTACATGGGAAACCTTGATTTTGGTTGTGTGGTCCCGCTTCTTGACACCATATACATCTCTCCCCTTCTGCTCATTATAACCTCATTCACCATATTTCCCATCCAGGTTCACATTTGTCCATTGGGTCCATAAGGAGTTAGCTTCCACCTCCGCTTGTCCACACTTTGGGTCAGGACTCGAATGATGCCTTGAAGGTTGATGTAGCTAAAAAGAAAAGAAAAAGCATAATTTGGCCACTCCCAATAGGAAATGTACCATAAAATGCAAAATATCTCTAGAATATACAAATTAAGCATGTGGAAAAAATGCAAACATAAGCTATACCTCTATCATCATGGCCATCACCCTGGTTCCTAGGGTCCCTCAGATTGACCGATTTCATATTTAAGGAACCCATGATTGTCCCAACCCTGGTGGGTGATGAAATTCCCCACCTTAAGGGGGTATTCACTGTTATATCTTACATATCATGCTCTCATCCGTCGAAGCCCAAGAAGTTATTAAATAAAAATCAATAAAAGGAAAAGGCATATGAAGAAGGATGGAAAAACAAAGGTCGGTGTAAATTATGTACCACAATTGTACCCTCATACATTCATATACCCAGGTGTTGGCTTCCTTTATTTTAGCTACCCTTGTACCGTGGCATGTGGCTTGGAGCCTTCCCATAATGAAACACTCCATTCTATCATTATTTCACACACCACCTACCATTTGATGGATGTACCATGGACATGTCACCCCCTTAGAGGCTAAAACCACTAACAGGGTAATTGGTTAACCTTCTTCTTGAACTTGTAGACACTTGAACATTCTGAAGCCCATTCTGGAAGGGCATGCCACTATGAAATCTCCACTTGGTTCCATGATTTGTAAGTTCATTTACTCAATTTCACTAATGTTTGGTTGTACTGGAAGGTGAGGGGATGCATTAGATCTTATATAGGATTACAGGTGGGTCTTCATTTGGGTTTTGGTCTCCCTATACAGGGTTGAAGCCCTTCAGAGGGTTATTAGCATTTTTAGGGTGAGCGTTGAGAGCCATGGGTCTAACCATAATAGAGAGAATATTTCCACTTCATGGGATCCTTTAGTCACTCATTGCTTGCTCACGTTGCACCTATTGGATGATGATGATGCACCTGGAGCACCTTGCCCAACCAGCTCCGCTCCTGCACCACACACTTGGCAATTGATCCAGGGCCCAGATGGTGATCTGTCTCATCGTGGGAGGCAATGGGAGGGATTTCATCATTCTTACAGCCCTTACAAATGGGATATAGGCTTGTTCGGTCCATTTAGAGACCTAGGAGGATGTTTTGTGCCCCCATAGCTACTTGGGGACACTACAAGTTGTTTGCTTGGATATCAAGGGTCCAACCCCTTAATCACTATGCTTGGATCCCATTCATTCATCTTGGCACACATTGGACTCCACTAGGTCCCCTCAATTGCCCTTCGACCTATTGTATCTATTGTTTTTCCCTCTTGGGAGACTTATTTTGTATTACAAGGTTATCTTGGTGGGCTTGTCACCAAGGAATGTTATTTTTAAAAGTTATTTTATTAGTTGGGGCATTATTAGGCCTTATTAGGAAAATTGAACCCCTTAGGGAGGATATATATTGAGGTGATAATCATTTCATTTGATCATCACTTGGTTTTGGAATTGTATCCCTTCTTGAGAATTTCGCAAGCCTTATTGATGGACGAATTGGAATCTTGATGCATTTAGATGTTTGGAAGAGATTGTCTTTAATCTTGGAGGTTTGATTTTTGTATCTATTGATGATTGGAATATTTCGCTATTCTTGTAAGTGTATTTTCATGGTTTATTTCTCATGCCTTGCACTAGAATAATGTATGGAAAAATTTCGCTCATGAAACTAGTGTAGCTGCCTTAAACGAAATGAAAATTTGTTTACCTTGTCTTTGTGAGGGATTTTTCATATGTTCATGCAAATTATAGTGAATTATTGTCCTAGGGTTATATTATTGTTCATAATTTCCTTGATAAGTCATCAATTGCAGTATCAAAGAAGTATAAATTTCCCTAGTAACCTAGTTGTTGCTTCTAGGGCCATACGAAGTTGCTAGGGAACTCCTTGATTTGGCATAAGCATCTATAAATATTGAATCTCATAAACTCCATTATACTAATAGGTTAGGCACTAGTCTAGTCCTAGGTGGTCACCAAAATGAATATCTTTCTCACCTCTTTTTCTATTTATAAGCCCTAACCCTAGTAGGCTTCCTGGTAAATCACACAAAATCCATTGTATCCATCCAAAGATGATGAAACTTCATCAAAAACTGCGTTGGTGTGTCCTTTAGAGGTCCTCCAATTTTCAAGTCATTTCGATGGTGGACTCTCAAGTTATCCACAGTCCTAGCTCAAGAACCATTTCTCCCTATGTTTCCTTTGGTTAGCGACTTCATTAAGGGTCATTGCATTGAAATCAAAGTAAAATTCTATCCCTTTGATCCTTTTCTCCTCCCTCACTTGGTCAAGTCCATTTGTTTGAAGTTCCATCCCAAACCCTTGACCTAGTTTGGGTCCATTAAGGATTCTTTGTGGTCTCGTAACCTTGTCACTCTAATTTCACAAGGATTGCTTAGAAACCCTATTCTTTTAGGATTCTTTCGTCTAGGGTACTTCTTACCAAGAGGTACTCTGCAAACCTTAGTCTAGGTCTCTTTTTAGCCCTTCTTGGAGAACCATTCATCTTGCTTCAAAATCAAGAAATCCCTATCATTAGAGTTGTTTTGCACATGGTTTTGGGCATGATGGTTTTCAACCCATGGTATTTTGTAGATCCGGTCAAAGGGAACTACAATTATGTTCTAATCCCGGGTTAATGGATTGGGGTTTATGAATGCTTCGGTATGTATATATATGTGTTGTAACATTGAAAGGAATATAATGAAAAATCAATATAGTAGTCCCGGTTTTGGGATATAGGGGAAACTCTCTATGTATTTGATTTGTGTTTCTCGCCATTATATATTTTATGTTTTTAAGAATTTGTTTGCAAGTAATTTATGTACAGGGTTAAAACCTACCAAAGTCTCTTCTTTGAATAGGCTCTTGGAATCACTACCTTTACACCTTTTATATATTTCCCCTAGTGATTTCCCTAATACTGAGACTCCTCGCATCAGTGAAAGTCTATAAAGAGAAGGGAGCTTTAGCTGAGTTGACAATGGGCTATTGCTCCATTGTTGCCACTTAACCTAGTAGAGTCTTTATAAGAACCCCTCCTAGGACCCCTACTAGTTTGAGTCGTAACATTTTAGCACCGTTGTCGCTGACATGAGACGTGTGTCTTGTTCCTCATACGACAATATTGAAATATATATTGGTGACTCCATTGGAGGAACAAAGTTCTAGTTCCTCATTGAAATTTGAAGTCAATGCTTGTAGGGAGAAACAATCATTAGTCCAGGCAATTTTATTCACCCTGGCAACTCCCACATTATCAATATATAAAGATCAATGGCTATCAAAATACTTCATGAATGGTTCCCTGCTTTGGATATCACATGGGTCCCAAGATACCCAAATGGCCTGGATTGGAATTTCATGCGGAATATGTCACAATTTGATGGTGATCCATGTACAACAATTGACCACATAACAAAACTAATCGAGCATGCTTCCAAGATGAATGTGGTTCATCTAGACAACCTCATTGAATTATTTATTGCCTCTATTGGATATGAACACTGAGGTTGGCTTGATTCATGTGAGCCTCAAAGCATTTCATCCTTTGTCGACTTGATCAACAAATTCATGAAGTATAAGGGGCAAAAATTCCAATCTACTGAAGCTATTGTGAAATCCTAGAGGTAACCCTCCAAAGAGAAGGTATCATTAGTCAAGATGAATAAGTTGGAGAAAACATTGGGAATCTAAATGATGATCAGGAATATGAGTCTTCCCTAGGTCCACATGATGAAAATGATGATAAAGACGATCTTGAGAACACATGTGATGGGGAGAATGAACCTATGGTAAGTGAAGTTTAGGCTAACCTTGCATTTCCCAAGGATATTACTCCTGATGATTCTCCCTTTGATAACCTTGGGGAAGGTGATCCCATTAGTCCCTTGGAAATTTGCATTAGGGATTACATCCACATTGAAAAGGAGAAATGGGAAATCATTGTTCCTCAATTTGATTGTGCTCCCATTTACAACACCGACAAGGAGGATGAAGTTGACATTGGTCTTCCCTTAGGCATAATTTATGATGACATATTGATCGATACCCTTGGGAAGGAGGATCATTATTTTTCCTTGCATGAAAGAGGGCAAGTAGAAGCAATTGATTCCCATTTTATGGAAGACCCTATTTTTTATACTAATGATTATGAAATCGATAGGGCCCTCAATGCTACCTCACTTCCTTATGATTCTAGGAGTATATTCGAATCACTTAAGGAACTTTACCTAAATGTTGATGAACCTTTAGAATGTGATTTTGAGGACAATAATATTTCTAAATATAATACTTCACCCTCCCCATCGCCTTCCTTTCTTGTTCATCATTTTGAGTCATCCATAAGTGATTCCCTCGCCCCTTTTCATATGATCTCAAACAAACATGAGCCATTTTCCCTTCCTGATTATAGTATGAAGTAAGAGCCCCTCATTGGTTATATTTTACCTCCTAAAACACACTCTCAGGATTATGAGCACACCATGATTGCCCCTCTCCAATGTGACCATCACATTGAGCAGCATGTTTCTTGCACTCCTTCCTTCCTTCAGTCTTCTTTCCCCTCCCACCATGACCTTGTGGCATCCACAAAGCATAATATTACGAACAATGACCATGATAGGGAGTTCCTGAGTTTGGTCATACATTCATCCATTTTGTGTCTAAAAGAAAGGATCTTGATCTCTAAAAAGGTGTCCTTCCCCTCATCCAAGAATCATTTCTATGTCATATGGATATCATACTTTCCTCCTCCCACCTGCATCATCCTCCATGTGATTGTGTCTATGTTTGATTTGGGTTTTACCACATGAGTAATAATTTAGGCAAACATATTTATATTGATCTAATGATATGTTGGTTGCACTAGCTCTATGATTACATTTAGAATTTACCTGAAATGATATGCATGTTAGGGCAGGGTGCATTAAATAATTATTTTCTCATTAGAAATAACATCATATGATATTATCATGCTAGATTAGATGCATTTAGATTAAATTGTTTTCTTGTTGATTTTATTGCCTAATATTAAGCACGGGTGATCATAAGAAATGACAAAAAGATGCTTCCCTATCTGCTTGGTATTTCATATGTGCATGTAACAGGTCTGCAGCCCCAAGAGATTGTTAGTGCTCTCATGACCTCCCCATTCGAGTATGTTTGTGCACTCTTCTGAGAGATCATGTCGCAATAGGAGCTAGATGTTACCCACCACATATGCGTAGTATCCATAGGAGATTTTTTTTCTTCTAGATGGTGCTTAACCGACAGCAAGAAACCCCTTGTAGCCGCTAGATAGCTCGATGTGCCACTATCTCTGCCACCCGAGCCAACCATATGCTCCCTTGCCCATCTGTTATGATCGTATGTTTGAAGTTGGGCCTACAAACCCCGAAGGTATGAATTCTCATTGTGTAGTTGGGTATTTTTGTTACTTATCATGGACAATTTTGGGCATGGATTGGTGGGGGGATTTGGCAGAAAGAGTGGGCTTGGTTTGTACTCTTGTCTCCTCTATCCAATTTGATGGTTAACCTTGTATCTTAGTCTCGTGGGATCTCCTTTATTAGCTACTAACTTTAGGGGTGGCACTACATGGGAAACCTCAATTTTGGTTGTGTGGTCCTACTTCCCAACACCATATACATCACTCCACTTCTTCTTGTTATAACATCGTTCACCATATTTACCATCTGGGTGCACATTTGTCCATTGGGTCCACAAGGAGTTAGCTTCCCCCTCCCCTTGTCCACACTTTGGGTCGGGCCTGGAACAATGCCTTGGAGTTTGATGTAGCTAAAAAGAAAAGGAAAAGCATAATTTGGCCACTCTCAACATAAAATTTACCATAAAATGCAAAAGATGGCCAGAACATACAAATTTAGCATGTGAAAAAAAGCCAAGCATGAGCTCTAACCCTATCATCATGGCCATCACCCGGTTCCTAGGATCCCTCAGATTGACCTCTTACATCATTAAGGAACCCATGATTGTCCAAACCCCTTTTGGGCAATAAACTGCCCCACCTTAAGGGGTTATTCACGGCCATATATTACATATCATGCTCTCATCCCCTGGATCCCCAAGCGGTGATAAAAGAAAAATCAATAAAAGGAAAAAGGCATATGAAGAATGTTGTAAAAAAAAAAGGTGGGGGTAACGTATGTACCACAATTTCTCCCTCCTACATTTATATACCCAGGCATGGGCTTCCCTTATTTTAGCTACCCTTGTACTATGGCATGTGGCTTGTAGCCTTCCCCTAATACCCCACTCCTTTCCATCATTATTTCACATACCACCTTCCATTTGATGGATGTACCATGGACATGTCACCCCCTTAGAGGCTTAAGCCACCTAATAAGGTCCTTAGTTAATCTTCTTCTTGAACTTGGAAACACTTGTATGTTCTGAAGCTCATTATGGAAGGGAATGCTACTATGAAATTTCCACTTGGTACAATTATATTTGTAATCTCATTTACTCAATTGCACTAATGTTTGGTTGTACCAGAAGTTGAGGGGATGCATTGGATCTTATACAGGATTGCAGGTGGGTCTTCATTTAGGACTTGGTCTCCCTATACGGGGTCCAAGCCCTTTAGAGGGTCATATTGGCATTTGTAGGGTGAGCGTTGAGAGCCACGGGTCTCCAACATAGAGGAGATGAGTTACAATAATGTAAGCATCATTTTGAACTAGTTTTTGTTCAGAACAATCCTTTTTTTGAGTTCAAGACAAACTCCCATGAATTGAAAAATGTAACTAGTATCAGTCTTCGTAATTGTGTTTGAGTCACAATGTAATGTATTTGTCAAAAAAAGAAAAGTAAAATTGATTATAAAATTAATTGACTTATTAAAGCATGGGTTTCATGCTTGGATCAATGATTTTTAGGTTATATCCTCCATTGTAGGTTTCTAGGGTTTATGCCAAGAGTCCTTGTCCTTGTCATCATGTAAAAGACCCTTCTTGGGATTTATCTATTAAGAAAGAAATTTATTTCAATGTAAATTAGGTCATTTAGGCCTCCTCCACCAAGTCAGCCTCATCCAGGGAATTCAACCTCATGGAAGTAGTATAAATAGAGGGATCTCGATTCATTTGGAGACACACTCACTCAAGTTTGATCTGTAGTAGCTGGAAGCAGTAAAAGGGTGCAAAATTAAAGCAAGGAGGAGGAAATCCTAGTGAAGGAGCAAGAAGTCTTTATCAAGAAAAAAAATTCGAATTTTTTCTCGTTGTCTCACAAATGTGAAGGAGCTGAAGCTGCAGGAGGGCCAAAGTTGCAGACTTGAAGCTAGGCTAAAATTCTAAAGCAGTAAGGCCAAAATTCTGCCTTTGATACAATGTTGTTGTAGTTGATATTTGAATTTTCAAAGGACAGTTTGAGGGCTGACTTGTTGGAGGAGGAAGGTTATTTGTCTGGTCCAAGGTCTTGGTCTATCCCAATTTAAATTTTTTAGTGGAAGTGTTTGACTAGGTTTTCCCCTATAGAGGGGTTTTATCCCTAGCTAAGTGCCTACATCTGGTGTTGTTGATCTTCATGTTTTGATTTTATGATTGCTTGATGAAAATAAGATAAAAGAAGAACATAAAAAGTCAATAAGACTATAAGAATATCACAAGTAATTATTAACATAAGATAATCTTTCTACCTTTCTTATTTTCTAGCATGGAATCAGAGCTAAGGTGAAGGAGGAAAGAAAAAGGAAGCTTGAAGGTCTATTGAAAGAAGGGTTAAGGAGGAAGGAACAAAAGAAGATCATCGAGGAAAGGATCATATAATAAGAAAAGCCTACTATCTATATCAAGTGAAGGAGATAATATAAATTCTATGGAAATATCAATGAAGATAGAAAATAAGCTAGAAGGAGCCTCCAACTATAGGACATGGAAGAAGAGGATATATCTTATTCTTGCTAAGCATAAAGATTTGGATTTTATTTGACGAAAAGTATCCTACAGATGATGCAGGAAAGGAGAAGTACCTGGAAACCAACATCTTGGCCATGAATCTAATAGTATATGGACTGAAGCAAAATCTAATCCCATATATATCTAATATAGATTCTGCACAAGAAATGTATGAATCCCTCTCAAAGTTATTTACCATTAAGAACATTGGTCATATAATTAATCTCAAGAATGAAATAATAATAATAATAATAAAGATGATGAAATATGATATTGCTTCATCATATTTTGTAAGGATATCTAGAATAAGAGATGAACTCCAAGATATTGATGAAGTTGTGATATAGAAAGAACTCGTGATTGCTGCACTTCTAGGTCTACCAAAATATTGGAGCTCTTTTGCATTAGGAATTAGCAGTTTGAAGGCACACCAACCATTGAACAAATGTGGAATGTGTGCAATCAAGAAGAAGCCCACATATCATTAGTAAGTGAAAAAAAGGAGGATGAAGAAAACAACACTTCAAATGCCTACTTTTCTCATCATAAGAGGAAGGGAGTTTACAAAAAGTTCAAAGGACCAAAGAAGAAGGTTTATATATCAAATATTGAATGCTACAATTGTCATAAGATGGGACACTACAAAAGTCAATGTCCTAAAATTCAAGGAATAAGAAGAGAGAAAGAGAACATGCAATTGTTGCCAATGAAGCTCAACCTAAGAAGAACAAGATACAAGAATCTGACGTCAAATACTTATACTATTGAATCTTCTCTTACATATCCTTCTAGTTCTACTAATTTAAGTTTTGCAATGTTTTCTTTTATGTTTTGATTTCTAGAGTTTGTAGATCTAATATATCTTGTTAGAACTTGTTGGATTGTTTAAGTTGTAGGTATCCCTAAAAAAGACTAGATTAAGATGTAGACTTCACCATTTTACCAAAACATAAATATATTGTTCTTTGTTTCATATTTCATGTTTGGTTTCCTCCTCACATCAAAATTGTTTGTATTATATACTCATAACATTTTTTTTATTTTTTACTTGGTAGGAAAGCTTGCAGAATACACAAAGGTTATGGAGGAAAATTCAAAGGATAGACTTGAGTCATGAAAGAATTTTTTTTGCAAAGGAATCCCTTCGAAATGATACTCTACAAGTTTTGTTAAAGAAAAACTCAAGGTATGTCATAGACTACAAGATTTTTTGCAAGGTTGTCTTCTTCTTTTTTCCGTGGAGAAAAATCCATAATTTTCATTAATTTCATAAAATTACATGTTGTAGATGCTAAAATCATATGCAGAAGTGTGGGCAAAGCCACTTACAAAACAATACTCCAAAAGAAGTATTCCAAAAAAGCCCACAGACTGGGCAGCAAGCAAATGGGTATGTATACCCCAGCAAGTCTGCAGAAACAAACAGACTTGTAGAGGATACCCAAACCCATTACAAAAAACAGCAAATAAAAACTCCTGAGGAGGGAAAACGAGAACAGTAAGCTCTAGATCTGGCCGCCCAGACAAGTAGGAGAGGCACGAAATGAGGAAGAGAGCAGCCAGGGAAGCCACTCCTCCCCCGCCCCCTCAAACTCTCCTCCTGAATCAGACGAAACCAGAGGTAGAAACAAAACTGCCCCATACTTCCTCAGCAGCCTGCAGAAACCCCAGCGAACCCAGCCATGATGAAGCGACACGAAACAATGCAGAGACAGTCGCCTCCACATCCCAGTTCCCTCAACGCTCCAAATAACCGCAGTGGATAAGCCAGCGAGTGACCAAAAACAGCACCATCTGCCGCAGCATAGGAACCCATCCGGTCCCAACCAGAGCAGACGCGAGCCCAAGGGCAGAGGCGGCTAGGGTAGCCACCTCACCCCCGTGCAGTGAAAACCTAAAGACCAAAAATTCCCCGCTCCCGCTCCGCAGCTTAGATCAAAAACGCTAAAGGCCTTTTCCTTTGCTTGTCTGCCAAAGTAGAACGACACAGAAGGGATTCAAGCTGTAGAATTCCGAAATCAACAAAACACAGACTCTCTTCTTAGCCTCCCGACTCTATACTCATTGCAAGTTGTCCCAATACTCTTCCGTTGTTCTCAGAGCCAAAGACAAGCGGTCCTCCAACCCGGGTTCTCAGAGCTGAAGACGAGAAAAGGACTTTAGTGCTACACTTTGGTGAATGATTCTTTATTAGCGCGTCGCGAGGGTTCAGATCTGCGTTAATGGGGGAAGCGGGGGCCAAAGATGTAGCTCCGCCTTAGGCTGTGCTGGAAAACCTCAAATATTTCGGCCAGGACTTTGCAAGGTTGTCTTCATACAAAAGGTATGATCATTATTCTTTTGAAATTTTCTTTACACTACTAACATCTTTATGTCTAAGGTTTTGAATCATAAAGATTCTTGTTAGGGTGATTAATCATTAGATTAAATCTACCCCCATTATTCAATCTCTTGTCATTTTATTATTGTTTTGAAACCTTAACCTTTAGGGTTCACTGTAAAGCCCTATCCTCTTGTTGCTAAGGGTATGGAAATGTTAATAATGAAACCCTAGTCTACTTAAGGGTTATTGATAAAGCCTAGAACATATGATGAAATCCTATTCTTTTGAAGTTTAGGATTTTGATAAATGTCATGGTAAAAACCTTAGTCCTTTAGGGTTTGCTTCTAATGTCTAGGTTATATAATGAAACCCTAGATTTTTAGGGTTTGGTGAATTAAGGTTTATGAACAAAACCCTTATAATAGCTAAAGTAAGATCCTAGGAATGAATCCCTAGGTGTATATTCTTCTGTATGATCGAAACCCTTTGCCTGCTTAAAATTGTTGTATATCTACCTTTGATGTTTCGATGTTTGTATATTGGGTTTACATAGTAGATATTGATATTAAATGCTAGTGCATGATAATGAAATCCTAGATATGTATATGCGAGCATGCTAAGTTGATTGTTGATTAATGAAATATAGGGTTTGTAACAAAACCCTAGTAGAATATGTTATGAACTCTAGTACATAATATTGAAGCCGTAGACATATATTGTTATGATTGGATTGATATCTTGATTAAATTGTTGAGTCCTTCCCGGTCGACATAACCTTCCCCAAACGACTTCCTCTGGTTCAATTCCAGTGAGGAGAGCTTTCCTTGGCTCTTCCTTTGGAATGGTCACTATCACTGAAAGGCTAGGATGTGTTTTCCTTGTCTTAGACTTGTCACTTGAATACTCTCATGTCTCTTCCTTTCTGACATAGCCCAATCCTGCATATTGAGGTAATTCCACCACTTGGATAGGATTCACAATTCCTTGGGCCATTAACACCTAGGCCCTTCCCTTAATACCCCATATTCTTCATTAGCTTCAAACCAATGCCTGTAGTGTGATTTTCAAAAGCACCAAAATAATCATCATAATCAGAACATGAAACTAAAGAATTACTGACACTTTTTATGTCAACTGCCGATTTTGGAGTGGGTGATGATGGATTTGATAAGCCTTTGCTGCACTTCAACTTTTCCAATGTCTTTTTCTATGGCTTGTAGGTGAAGTTGCAAGCCCTGTTGAGTTTGGTAGCTAGAGGTACTCCAATCCTTAGTGTTCGGTATTTTGGAGGAAGGGGCGCCACAAAAGTGGTTTATGTGCTTAGAACTCAAGGTGTGTGCTTTGCACCCAATATTATGGGTGTGAAACCACAAGGAGTTTCATTTATTTGAAAATTAGAGGATGTAGGGGACATTTAGAGCATTAAGAGATGTCAAGTAGCTTTGGAGTTATTAATTTATTTTAATGTTGGTGAGTTTGCACAAAGAAAGAGTCAATTCGACTAGGGTAAAAGTAGCCTCTTGACCAGTTTTTTGGCACCCATGGATTAGCATATAAATATAAGGTATGATGAGGCTCATTTGGCATCCAAGGTGCAACAAAACATAAGGAGTTTACCTCTGAATTGGACACAGGGATTTGGAGCTCAACAAAAGGAGTAAAATAAGACTTTGTATAGGGTTATTGTCTGTGTTTATTGAGAATACTCAAATCAGGTGAAGGGTTGAGTATTTGAGAGAGTTTTGGGATGATTTATGTGCCAATTTTATGGTGTTATTTCTCTAAAATCAGGCTGAGTCCTATTGTTGTATAGGAAAGAAGGTTGAGCCTATAGTTCAGTCTGGAGAGGGTCATAAGGTCTAAAATAGGTGTTGGAAGAGGCCTACCAATTAGTAAAGGGAAGGAACTTGGCGAAGAAGGAATGCCACAACTCTAGAAGGGATTTTTGTAGCAAATTTGGGGGGTTGATGTGCATTGCAGGTGTGCCCTAACTAGGCCAAGTTCCAACATCAGAGTCACAATTCCATGAAGGTGTGTAATTTGGTATTCTCAAGTTGCTTTGTTGCTAGTGGATAGGTCCAGATTGGATAGATTGGTATTGGACATTTGTGGACTATTGGAGGGCAGTGAGAAAGTGGTCCAAGAATGTCTGAAGTGTAGAAATAGGAAGGAATCTAGGTCTAATACAAGTGGTACAGAGGAGAAACGTTCAAGGTTCGATCAACTAAGAATAGCAAAGTAACCAACCCAAATTCAATATGAAAAGAAGGATGTTTGACAGTGATAGGTGGCAACCCTGAGACCAAGGCTTCCAAGACTAGTAACTCAACCCAAGCTAAGGAAACATGAGAACCAACCAAAAACAAATAATGAAAGTAAACCCACAAGCACCATGGCTAGCTAGAAAATGGAAAGGCTAGGAAATCCACTCTCAATCCCAACCATCCTCCATGCCAATGATAAATCACAACCAAGAAACCACATGCATGTGCCATGCATGCCAAAACTAGTGAAGGAAACATACATGCAACTTAGTACCTGCAAGCAAATCTGATGTAGTTGATGATCTCGATGCCTTCTTGTGCTTTCCTTCTCTTCCTTTGCCTTCTTGCTCCAAGAATCCAAATATGCCACACCCTCCAAGAGTGCTCCAAGCAAACTCTAAGTCTCCAAGAGTATGGGGGAGAGAGAGAGAGAGAGAGAATATTGAGAGAGAGCTCCAACACTAGATTGACCAAGTATTTCCCACTGATCCTCATAAGCCTTTTTATTAATGAGGCCTCTATTTTCTTCATTTTCCATTATTTTCCTTCAATTTCCTCCTCACATGCAACCTGTGACGTTTCACCTTCCTTTTCTCGTAATTTCCATTATTTTCATAAATAAAATTCCAATAAATGCCTCATGCCTTTCCAAAGTCTTTGCCATTGCCTTTGCCAATTTCCTTAGCCATAATAAACCGAATCAACACCCATTAGGATGTTTCCCCCACCATTCAGCTTGGAATACGTGTCCCATCACCGTGGCCTTATATATTTTTACATGGATTTTTAACTAGGGCTATTACAGGTTCGGGGGCAACGCCCACAAAAACAAATTTTAGAGAAAATTTGTCTTGTAAAATATTGTAATTTCGTAGTCAATTTTGGTTGTTCATTAGACGGAAGATATAATAGTAGAAGTTAAGTTGATTTAGGGATTTTTTCGTTAGAAGGCAACCCTCGTTTTATATGAGGGAATTGTATTGTGGCTATGCATTATTCTGTGTGAGGAAAATAGAGGATACAATGTGAGAGGGAAGAGAAAGTTACAATGTATTTGTTGTAGGTTGTATCCCTTCACTTTGCCGGATAATATAAAATGAAGGACTAGTTATTTCTCCATGGATGTGAACCAAATTGGGTGAACCACATATTTTCTGTGTTTGTGTTCCAACAATATTTTATGTGTTCCACTTCTCTGTTATTTCAATTTTGACAGAGGGTTGATAATATAGATTTAATTAAAATGAGCCTGCCTAAAAGGTTTAATCAATGCATTCCCCATTGTTGAAGAGTCCTCTTCATTTTGTCTATAGTCTTTGACCAGACCTCAGTCTTCATATTTTTCTTGGAGATTAGCATTCCCAAATATTTGAAATGTGTCCACTCCAATTTTCAAGGAACCTCGAAGATTTGTGAGATGTGTTGGAGGATTCTAGAGGAGTATTCCAACCATAAATACTGCTCTTTAGCATGTTGAGTAGCCCTCCTGGTGCTTCAAGGAACTCATCCAAGGTGGTTTTGGATCTTCTATCCGCAATGGGAGAAGCTCATCTTATTAATAAGGTGTCTTCAGCAAACTGAGAACATTTCATACTCTTAACTCCTCTGTTGTACAACATGAGTTGGGAGCTAGTCGTAGGGACATGTAGAGCCCCTTAGGACAAGAAGAAAGAACAAATGGGGTAGATGGGAGAAAATCCTGAAAGAGATATAAAATTCCAAGTGAACATACAATGAAATGAGGTATTATACTAGATATTCCAGAGAAGAGGACCAACACCCATGAGCAGCAGCTTGAAGACACTCATAAAAGGCATTATCATCATCATCATCATCATAGAATAAGGGAAAAAGAATATGTACCAAAGAAATTTAAGAAATTTAAGCCTCCTACATTTGATCATGAAGTAAAGGAAGCATAAGATGTTGAATCATGGTTGTTGGGGACGAAAATGTTCTTCATAATTCATAATTGCTTTAAGAATATGAAAGCAAGGGTGGCAACCTTCAACTTGAAAGGAAAGGTCGATATCTAGTGGGAGAATCTAAATAATGTATATGGCATAAGAAAAGAGAAGTTATCATGGAAAGAATTTGAGGAACAACTTAGGGATAAATACCTATCTGAAAGTTATTTTGACAACAAGGCAAAGAAGTTCTATGAACTCAAAATGCGGCAGATGTTTGATGATAGTATGTCACTAAATTCCTAGAGCTACTTCTGTATATTCCCTACCTAAAGGAAGAAAAGGTAAAATTCCAAATATTTATCAGTGGTTTGCCACAGTCCTTCAAAGATAGGATTGAATTTGATGAGTCGCGTACCTTGGAGGACGTAGTCATAAATCTAAAGCACGGTTATGAACAATCTAGGTACAAGCCAGAGCTTAAGACTGATCTGAATGAAAAATGAAATTTTGGAACAGGAGGAAATAGGCAAGGAAATTCACGACATCAGCCTGGGAAGAAAGTAAGAAGCTTCACCACCAACAAAGATAAAACTCAACAGAAGTTCAACACAAATTATGAATGCTTCTTTATTTAGGCTAATGAAGGGTATGGGTCTCGAAAGAAGCTCATAGTATGTTGGAAATGTTGGGAGAACCATTTGTGTAGAGACTACCCCTAGATACAAAAAAATCAACCGGGACTGCACATTGTGCAAGAAGCACAAACAATGGAGGACGTAGCTCGAAACATGCCTAGGACCTAAGAAGTTGTGGAAACAGGCACGTTGGTCACCTAGCATCAAATCACATGGTATGTGATTTGGCAGCCACGTGGGCGTCATGTGGTAGGTTAAGTTGACGTGGCTCAATATGATTGACCAAGACTTTAATTGACCATATCTCTCAATATAACAGTCGGATTTTGATAAGTCTTATATCACTGGAAAGGTATTGATGAGACAAACACAATGATGCTATCTATTTTACGTTTTCAATAAGTCATAAAATACTGAAAAATTTAGACCCCATTTCCATAATAGGACATTGGAGGTCAGGTTAGTTCAGTAATTGCTTCCTACTAACTTTGCTCGAGGTTGGGGTTAGAAGGGGATATGGTACCCCCCCACCCCCCCAACTTATTGTTCCAGGTGTATACACCATTAATTGTTGGAACATCTGTGGTATACATGTCTCTTATGGTGTCCTAGAAGAGGACAAAGTCACTATCCAATTTGTGAATCCCTCCCTTTTTTCCTCTAAAGATACAATCAAATTGAAATCACCTGCTATGATGCAAGGTTCATTAATGCATAGTCTGTGGTTATGAGCTATAGTATTCAAAAAAAATTCTTATCACTAGCCTGATGAAGCCCATAGACTGCTACCAAGAAACACGATCCTTTGGATCCAATAGGATATAGGGCTACCAAAATGTGAGGTGTTGTGTTCTAGTCTTGGAACTCTATGTCGTTGGGATTCAATAGGATTGATAATTCCCCTGCTAATCCAATGGTGTCTAGAAATTAAACTTGGCATCCCTTCCAGATTAACAAATAGAGGGTTTCCATGTTTTCATTAGTGCATTTTATTTCCTATAAGATTACAATGTTGGGATTTTCCTTTTAAATACAACTTTTAAGGAGAGGGGTGAAGAGAATGTCTCCAAAAGCAATTGAACCTTACTCGAGTTAGCCAAGAAGTTTCCCGCTTGTTGAATGAGCTCTTTGTTGATTTTTATAGTGCAATAGATACAAGCACAATATTTATGAAAACTAATAATTACTTCTATAATGTTTATCTTCTTTTAATTTTTCCAATATATCGTTAAGTAATTATACATATGAAATTAAACCATAAAATAGTAGGACAATAAAGATCACGATGCACAAAGAGAGTAAAATATTTAGCTTGGGAAAACCCACTTCTGGGAATATCCCAACAACTTTTTCAATAGAAAATTCTTCTTTTAAACAAGAGACACACTTAGACTTCTAGTCAACAACTAGGTCAAATTGAAGTTCAACAATTCTATGGTCAAACCTCGTCAATACCCTCCAAGTCAAGCCTTCGATATGATCCAATGAGTCGGCCCTATTGTTTTGCTCGGGGCCAAATTTCAGCCTTGCAGCCCACTCATAATTTTGGCCCTGCAATCTGCCTAAAAAAATTTGCCTTACAACTGCAACTGCCTAAGAAAATATGCAAATTGGAGAGAGATATTTCCTCCACGGTCCTCCTTAACTAGGGGGTAATTAATAGTGATTGTCTTGGATGTTCTCAAGCTGACAAATTTCTCTATGAAAAGGTTATAACAAATTATCATCATCATCGACATCATCATCAACCTAGTCAACAATTCTGACATAAGGAAAATCATCAGCCACAATTGGTCGCTACCACTGACCCATAATCTTGGTCAGTACTCCTGACATATGGCACAACATTTAGCATCAACTAGTCACCATAACTTCGGTCAGTACCATTAACCCATAATCTTGGTTGGTACTCCTGACCTAGATTAGTCTTGGTTCACCAACCCAGTCAATCCCTTTGACTTGTGGTGAAACTCTAAAGACCATACTCTACATGAGCAATTGGTCCTGATGCTAAATGAGCTCCTCATCCTATCCAGAGAAACTGAGCCTGATATTGAAAGCCACACACCCAACTGAGTGATTATGGGCTTCTAGGAACATTCTCCCCAACTGGTCAACATCTTTGACATAGAGAGAACGATTTTCCTTTGTTGAACCATTCTCCCCAACTGATCAAAATATTTGACACAGGGAGAATGACCATCCATGATGCTATCATATCAACACTCCCTCTTAACGAGAGAGGAAATGTCCACAAGCCCAAGCTTGTCCCTTTAGTTTATTCCTCATTTTCCATTCTTTCCTACACATTTCCAAGTTCTTTTTGAATGTCATTTTTCTCCTGCATTGGCTTTCTATAAATCGATTTTGCCAAGCAATTTCGAGTTGCTTTAATGAGCTTCAACTTTGTCTTCTATACATAGTCAAGAGATCCATTAATTTTAGGCTGCTAAGGAAGATGTATTAGATGTTTAGCCTCTTCATTGATGGACCAAAGGGGATTATATCGAAATGTTAGTGGTCCCAGATTTATGCTTTCACCAAAACTTAAGATAATGGGCTTATGATCACATGCAACTACTGAAATGTTTTTAGACGAAGTCGTTCCAACACCTATGATGAAGCTTGCATGGATTAAGAATTGGTCCAGCCTTTCTTTTATATTTCCTAGCCCTATCTCACTATTGCTCAAAGTAAACTTTCCATTCTTCAGTTTAATATCCATTAAGTTGTGTTAGGCTATTATGGCCTCAAACTTATCCCTGCTTGGATTTGGAAGATATAAACCACCTTGATTTTCCCTAATGTTCATTACTAAATTGATATCACCACCTAATATGACATGTTTATTGCCTTTTACTTCTAGTTTGGTTGCTAGTGAGCTCCAACATTAGTCTTTGTATTCGTAATGTGCAGGGGCATAAATGTTATATATTGTGAGGCATTTCCTAGTGTCTTTATTATGAAAATTGGCCTTGATCCAATCTTGATCCCTGTAAATACCTTATAGATCCATGATTGTTTGGTTCCAAATAGTGAAAACACCTCCTAATGCTCCTCTTGCACTAATTGTTGCTTCTTTGAAACTATCAATGTCATTTCTTCCTTGCTAAGCTTGGCATCCTAGAGTAGAATGATTACCAAGATTTCTGATATGATTAGGTATTTTAATACATTTGTTTTGGATGCATTCCCAAGACCTCTACAATTCCAGGAAACAAAATTCATAATTTACCTTGTGAGGGGGTAGCAGAGCCCTTACCACTCCTTGCCTGGGTTTGTATTTCCTTCATTATTGTTCCTTTATCTAAATATGTGTCCAATTGTTTTTAAACTCTCATTTCCATATAATTTTGTGTTGTGTCATCTTAAATCTCTTTGTTTGACTGTCTTCCATATTTCTTTTGAATAATTTTTGGAGATGCCAAACCCTCTTTAGCTTTAGTTCTAGTTATAATCCCTGCAAAGGAGGTCGCAAAAATATTTAAAGGTGCACAAATTGATTAAGATGGGAGGGTGGAAGGATTTATAGGAGCGAGATCAAAAGTTGGAGGATTTGATAATAGAGGGGAGGATGAGATAATGGAATGGTCTAAATCAACAGAGTGAATATTAGGTTGGATCACATTAGGTTGATCTATGAGGGCCTCCTCCTCTTCATGTTCATGAGTGGTAGCATGGGGTTCATTTTGTTCTAGATCAGTGTGCATATTGGCCAGGGATTCAATGGAGTTGATGGAAGAGGATTGAGAGATCCAATTTTGAGGTAAGGGATTGACCAGTGGAGGGTAAGCAAACAGATGGAGAGGACCTGACATAAGGATGCATGGATTGTTTATAGGATTTGTTGGTATTATTGGAACTTTTGTATTTGATAGTTCCCAATATGCTTCTTGAGCCCCTTGTGATTCTTCTAATTATTGCTTTGGGAAATTGTTAGTAAAATTATTGTATTCATGACATACCTTACATTTGAATGGAAGTTGTTCATAGTCTATCTACTGGATATGCGTCCAACATTCTACTTTAATATTCACTGCCTCTGGTAACCCTTTGGCTAAAATCGACTTCTACGCAGACCCATGTGCATGCCATGTGAATTCTCCTTTGGTTCACTTCTATCAATGTAATTTCCAATTGCATTGCTAAGGGCTCTTACCGAATCATCTCCCCAACAATGAAGAGGGAGCTGGGGAACGCGAACCCAAACCGGGACTGCACTAGGTATGTTAAGTTCAAGATTGAAGTCTGGAGTCCATCGATTTAAATAAACGCCCCTTGAATCCATGAAGTATGGTCCATTGCTGTAAAGATCGAATCATGATCTTCTTCGAACTTGAAGTAAGAGGTGAAATAACCTCTGCCACATAATTAAACTAAGATTTGGCCTTGAATTTTTGGAGCCCAGTTGCCCTTTATCCATTTATGCATTGTTTTTGACAAGGCCAAAATCTCGTGAAATGTCTAACCAATCCTCGTTTAGCAAGAGAGAGGGCTAGTTTGCGAGGAATTGTGGGAGGCAGATATATCTCAGGAATTGAATCTAGTCTCTTAATGAACATGGAAACTGAAGGGTGCTCCCGTGGAGGTCCAAGTGCGGTGATGAAGTTAAAGAAAGCACAAGCAGCTGGATTAGGTGGAGGTAGAGGAGAAGGAGCATGGGTTTACATTTAACTGTGATGTAAAAAGTAATAATATTACTAGCAATGTTATTACATAATTTTTAGTTTTGCTTTATTGTAATATACTTTTAAGGATATTACATAGTTCATAGAAACTTGTGATATTTGTAGTGATGAATTTTTCTAGTGAAATATCCATGAAAAACTAGATACCAATTTGCTTTGGATTCCCCCTCCCCGCCCCAACCATCCCCCTTCTCTAATGGAGGCATTTGGTGCTAAGATTCTTCCCAAAATTTTGTTGGTTTCCCATCCCATCTATCCCATAAACTATACATTTAAATCAAGTCAAAGTGCTTCCTTTTATTTCCATAGATGTATGATCCCACAACCATTGATTCCATGAAAATCAGATCCTCTTCTTTAATTCTCAAAGTCTACTTGCTTCTCTAAACTTGAGCCTAGTTTCCCATTTCTTTATTCAACCAAATATATTTTTATGTATAAATGTGAACAAAACCACATGTGAGTTGATGCTTTGATATTATTTTGGTTTTTGGGGGTTTATCTATAATATGTATTAAAACAAACATGGTAATAAAGACCAAATAAATCAAATTGTACTTACATATTCACATTGACAATTGAACTAATTCATATACAAATCACAAAAACACAATGGTACAATGCTTCAACACTAATAAAATAGAAATGCCATTAATAAAAATAAAATAAAATAAAATATTGTATAATATACATAGAACTAGAAATCAAAAGAGGTAAATTGTTCTATAATGGCATTAATATGATTAATATTAAGTTTAAGTAAATCAGTTTGCATTGCTGCCTATCAACTTTTCTCTACAATTATAATACTATAAGAGGAGGCATAGGAAGTGCCAAAGAATATGAAGACAAATTATTTATTAGACTACACCAAATTTCTCTATGATCTTATCTTATTTAAGTAGTTGTTGTAATGTCCAACTGTAACTTAGCACTGAGAACATGTGTAATGGTATACATCATTATGTGATTGAATGTTAGTGTCATTGGGTCATTATGCACTAATTGTGTGATTGAGTTATTATTGCAAATATCGCACAAAGTTTCTACCCACAATTTATGGATGTTAGTGTGAATGGGTTGTAGTGCAATAATGAGGCTACTAAAGTGTTGGTGCAACTATGTTGCAATGATTTTACCCACGTATATGTGGAACTATATAGAAGCTTTTTGTTGTTGACCACGATACGAAATTTGCACAACATGTTGTTATAGTTTTATTCTTCATCCTTATAAAGTAAGACATAATTTTGTGTTGTTTGATAATTCTACCATCGTAATACCCTATTCTTCATCCTTATAAAGTAAGACATAATTTTGTGTTGTTTGATAATTCTACCATCGTAATACCCTAAATCATTAGATCATTCTTAACAATTAAATCTTAATAGTGACTATTTAAGGATTTTAACCATTTCACCAAAATTATACCATAAATATTAGCTTGTAAATTTCAAGAATGAAATAATGGAATGAGGGTATTATTATTATTATTTTAAATTTTGAGAGTTTAGACTCCTAGATGTTGAAATCTTAGTTCCATTATTGAAATGGTTTTCTAATAATTGATATAATATCACGGTTATATTCAAACATTTAAGCATAAAAATCTACATAGACATCAAAGTTTCCAAGTGAAAATGACATTTGTTGTCTCTTGGTGGTGTATGAACTCACTTTTCCAATAAAAATATCAAAACAATATTGTTATTGGCTTCATTTTTGGGGCCAAAAGAAGAAATTGTCAAAACTCTAGGATGCCAAAATAATTCACAAGAAGTTTCTACACAAACTATACATATAACTTCTTGAGAAGTATAATAGAAAACTCCTCATTGATGTGGAAAGTGTGGTAAAATGAAAATGCAAGATATGTCCTTCTAGTTGGTACAAATTTATCAAGTGGTGCAGTGACCATTATAAATGTAGTATTTACCCCCTAGGAAAGGCTAATGGATTTTAGGGTTCCTAAACACCATAGATCTAGTAGATTTGAAGAACTTTGAGTTATTTAATATGCTTTTAAGAAAGAGTTGTATGTAGCCAAATCACACAATTGGTTTTATGTCTGGCTAGTTGATCCATTACCAATCTTCATGGTTTTAGCTAAGGATGCTTAAATTGTTGCATTGTTCAAATATGTGTACTAGATCTCAGTCTCTCCAACACACTAAGAATATTCAATTTTCCAATTAGAGATGGATTAGGTAATTTTTAAGCTTTAGAGGATATCGATGTCGTTATAAATTTGTTTTGGTATTCATCCATCTATGTTGATCTATGTTCGAGTTTTTAATTCTTGGCTCGAGGATGTTTTTTATATACATGTAATTTTATGACAACAAAAAAATTCAGTAAATTATAAGTTTAAGATTATTAATTTTTACAACGATACACAAAAACAAACCTACTTGGACTCCAATTGTTGATTCTACAAGATTTCAATTACTAAATCTATGGGTTCTCGTCACCATCAAATCTTTGATTGCATACTACTTGATTACTTAGCCATTATAATAGGAAAATATGACATCTTGATTGATTGTGTTAGAATAACTTAGGTTGATATTTTGGATCCACAATATGTGATCCATCTTTTAGATGCACACGCCTGCGAGAGAGAGAGAGAGATAGAGAGAGAGAGAGAGAGCAAAGTGAGATGTTGCTAGTTGAAATTGGAGGAATCTCTCGCTTTCACATTTCAAATCTCTCTCTCTCTCTCTCTCTCACACACATGTTATTCTCACATATTGTTCATCTGAAACCATCTAAAATATCCAACACAACATCATGTTTATTTGTTGGCAAATCAATAAAATGGGGAAAAACATAATCACCATTTTTTTTGCCACAATAAAACATTAGCATGATATAATGTACTACAATATATCACGTGTAAGTTTTGTCAAGGTATCACACCATCACCTATATTGTTTTTATGTTCATGTTAACATGAAGAGTAATTAACATGCTAACATCAACATGGTAGTAGATTTGCATTCACGTTTGAGATTCACCTTTGTTAATCCTATTTAAACAAAACATGAACACATTTTATAAAAACCATACATATTATTTTGTAGTCATTAAATTAAAATGTGAATATCTAGATCCTATTTTTTCGAGGAAAGAAATGAGCCTCCCTCTCAGCCCGAGGGCTAGAGTGAGGTTTTGGTACTAGGCCAGCCCATAGGTATACGCACTTAAGCGTTCACAAGGCTCGAAGCCAATAGAACAATATTCATAGGCACGAAGCCATTACAACAATATTGATCAATGCATTATATCTCTTCATGTCACTAGTAGGGATTTGAACATGGGTGGGGAAGATAATAGTCATTCCCCCTAACCACCCAAGATAGCCCCAATTGAAAAATGAATATCTAGATCTACAAAACCACTTTCAATACTTTCTTTAACTTGCATTCACCCAAAAGTTTGAATTAATAATCAATAAATTATTTATATTATTGAGTATAAAGTAAAATACAAGTTTATAATGCCACGTTTGAAACTTCTTTATCTTACATTCACTCACAAGTTTAAATCAACTAGAAAACAACCAATTTGTTATCAATCATTTATAAAAGTTGAGTGGGCCTCATGGTAAGAACATGTATTTCCTCCTAGGAGGACACTAGTTCAAATCCAGAATGGGGTGGGGTATGTACACCTTTGTAGACTCTAGCAATCAAATTTCTACGTGGAGGGGGTCCTTACTACCACAAACAAAGAGGTCACATACATGAATTTGGTGTTTTGTTCAACCATGACATTAAAATTAAGTTACTATTATTATTTATTATATTGTAAAGCTGATAAAAAATATGATTCTAAAATATAACATAGTTTTAAGGAAACTCGCCCATGAACACCAATTTAAAGTCTTTAAATTGCATATACTGCGTTTGACCAGAGACAGTATTGAACATATTTTTTGTAAAATTACAAAATGGCCATAGCATTGACTTTCGACCACAGAACTAGCATATACCGAGAAAATCATATCAGAACAAATAGACAAAGAGATGTTTAGGAAAATCAATGAGCTTGTTGGAGGATAGAAGACATGTCATTATCCATAGGCCACAACCGGTGTTGCGAGGGTGGTCTGCGAACAAAGAGTCACTGCTACAGACTCTGCCAAGACCCCAAGACATGGTCACGATCCATGCTTTGACCCTAGATTTCACCCAATAGATGCTACTTACAATGGCAATGCTGCAATCACTAATCACAATCCACGTTATGTACCTAAGTTGTAAGCCCTAAGCTGCGACCATGAACCTCTTCCACGGGACGTGCACAATTTGTAGACCACTAATAACACCAATGATCATCTTCAGACCGTGGTGAGCCTTCCAATTTGTTTAATATGTAACCACGTGACATGGTAGTTAAGAGAATTCACCCTAGGGAAGCCTAAATTGCGAAGAGAGCGACGAACCAAAAGAGGGAGATACCCTGTTTCGAGAATTGAAAATAGGCTTGATCCTTCGACAAAGACAAAAGAGTCTACTACAAAACAAAATTTAGTGAGCGCAGAATGCCCAAGAGAAACCACAGTGCTGGACTTGAGTGCTAAGAGGATGGCCAAGCAGTTGTCCCTAAAACTTAATGAATTTTCCCAATTGTAATTACACCCGCCTTGAGTCAGATATTTAGGACATGAAAGTAAAATCTGAGTGCAAGGTCTGTCTCCCACGGTGACCAAAAGGAGTTGACCGGACTTAGAGAACCCCATGTTTAGTGGACAACGAATCCAATCCTCCAAATGGGAGAGAAACACAATATTCCCAACGTCGACGCTGAGGCTGATTGACAAAGGACGGAAACTATTATTGGCATGGTTGCGGATGCCCTCCATTTCCTTATTATATTGAAACCCTTTGTTGATCTCCATGTGGGTGACTCCTTGTAAATCCTTCCCACATGCGCTAGCATTAAATCGCCATGAATTAAGTTGATTCTGGTTGATCGAATAATAATAACTACCAAGTATTGATGTACTCGTCGACGAGAGTGAGGAGAGATTGAGGCATGAGTGTATTAGTACTTGTGTATGCGAAGGTTGGGGTTGACGCATGTCAATCCAACTGGAGCCTTATGCCACTTGAAGCAGTCTCTTCATTGGAACTCCCTAGCATTTGTACCCGCAATGGGGGTAGATTCCCGCCTGGCAATTTATTTGCATGAAGATCTTAGATGCAAAGGAATTTACTAGGACCAGTTCATTTCCAATTCCATAAAATGAGAATCCGGTGCATGATTTTCCATGAGATTGGCGATTTTATTACCTATGCAACGAAAATGGGAGCTTTAATCCTATTAATGATCTCTATGACCCTCTGTAGATGAGATTTAAGCCGCAAATTTGAGGAAGCCCTGGATAGAGGCATTTCATTCTGAACCTTTTTAAGAATAGATATGAGCAGTAAATAGTCTCCTTCAACAATGAGTTGATGGTAATTCAACTTGAGGGAATTTTTGAGATCATGTTTTAGACCCCATAGTTTTACTTCATTGTTGGTTAGAGTAGCTAACAAGCCTACATAAATAAGAATAATACAACCGTCACTATTATGGAGAGAACCACCATCACTAGCAAGATCAGGGTTTCCTCTTGATGCCCCATCTAAGTTGAGTTTTGAAAATCTAGTTGGGGGAGGGGACCAGGTTAAAGGGTTGGAAACCGAGGGACAGGGAGTAATGCTAGAGGAAATAGGAGTATGTTGATGGATGAGGAAATAGGAGTATGTTGATGGATGTTCAAATATTGGAGAATTATTTTTTCTTTGGTAGGACAGTCCCAGTCCTGAGAGTTCCAATGAATAGAAGTGATTGTTTCTCCTAGTTGAGCAGTCATTAGGTTCCAGGCTCTATCAATCGAAGGGGCTTGATTTTTGAAGAGTTGAGCATTATGTTCTTTGCAGGGGATCAAAAGAGTGAAACCAAGAGTAAGCTGCCATATTTTATTAAGGATGGGACTATTATAAGGTAGGGTATTCCAGATTTCGATGTTGATGGGGATAAACTAAGGGTGAAGGCTTGATCCTTGAAATATTTGGAGTAAATGATCCCATATATTCATGGCAAAGGTACATTCAAGAAATATATGCTTTAAATTCTTTTCCTGGAAGCTACAAATAGGACACACTAAAGGGCCTATAAATCCTCTCTTTTGCACATACTCCCATTTTAGCATTTTATTTTTGTGTAGTAACTAAAGAAAGAGGGCCACCTTCGGCCAATGTTTTAATTTCCATAAATCTTACACACCGGATTGGCTTCCATATGACAGACAGAGATCAAGAGCTTGTATGCCTCTTTTTTATTCCTTGGCATGCTCATGACCATCGATTCTACTTCGTGCATGGAGATTAGTTTTAAGGGCGTGACATTATGTTCAACAGTGATTAGCTTGGGAAAATGCTGAGTAATTTTCGTAATCGTAGGGATTCTATAATGAATGGGCTCAGATAAGAGATTGTTGAAATGTCCATATAGGGGACCGTTCATTTCGCCGTGATCCTCCACCCACTGATTGTTATGTCCTAGAAGCTGATGGATTTGATTTTGATGCATGCAGTTGATCTTAGATCTATGAAAAAACTTAGTGTTTCATTCTCCCTCTTTTAACCATTTGATTCTCGATTTTTGCTTATAGAGAATATCTTATTGTGCCAATATTTCTTGTAGTTGTTGCCAAAGGTTGCTTTCTTGTTCCTTTAATTGGGATGTGTTTCCTTCTGATACTATACTTTGTTGGACTTTTTCCATTTGGGCCTCGAGTGAAAGCTTTTCCTTAAATATGTTACTAAATTCTTGCTTGTTCCATTCTCTAATCTTATTGTTTAATAAATTTCATCCTTTGCTGGAATCGATACACGGACTTTCCTGATATTGAGGTTGAATCTTACCACCACGATGTCATATTGTTGAGGAAATTAGGATGTCGCAGCCAAAAAGCCTCAAAGCGAAACGGTTTGTTTCTTCAGGTTGTTGACCAGTCTAATTGCAAAGTGATGGGCCAGTAATCAGAGCCATAACTTGGGAGAATAGAAGCATCTAGCTTGAGACCATATAATAAAAGCTCCTTTGAGGTTAGGAATAGATCCAGTCGTGAAGCAATCTGGTGTGTTGCTCCTCGTCTATTATTCCAGGTGGAGGTACCATTTGAAGTCTGGACATCCACCAATTTGCATGCATCAATAAAGGAGTTAAAATAATTTGTCGCCTCCTCCAATTTTTTGATCCCACCTTTATTTTCCTGCAGGGATCTAATTATATTGAAATCCCCAGCCATAATTCAAGGTGCGGAGAAAACATTTGGTGGACTAAATAATGGTTGGAGATAAAGGGCCTCCTTTCCTGAGGAAGAATCTGCCCATATATATTTGAGAGAAAACTGAATTGAGAAGAGCCAATTGGTTGGAAAAAAATCGTGAGAATTATTGGGAAAGAGAATCAATCTCAGATAGAAATTGTGGTCAGATTCCAAAGAATGGCTAGACCTCCATAAGTGCCCGAGGCACACTGGGGCAGGAAGTCACAATTGTTTTAGATTGAAGGGATGATCTGAGAGAGGGCTTGATGAGAACATTTGGTTTATTTCAATAAGAGAATGTCTGGTTGATTCACGGTGATTTGATTTTTGAGGACCCGATATTTGGATTTGTTGTTTAATCCTCTCGCATTCCATGAGATGATCTTGATCATTGGGAAGATGGCTGAGGAGGGAAGAGGGTTTTCATCGGGCAACTCGTCCTAAATTAACTAGAAATTCTCCAAGACCTTGCAAGAGCTGACTGTTGGATTTTCGACCCTTTTTCTTGGGTTCTTTGAAATTTGAGAGAAATTCCTAAGTGGAATTTCATTTTATTCATTGCATTTAAAATGATGATGATGGGGAGGTAGTAGTACCTGAATTATTGGCTTGTTGGAGAAGCACATCTTGGTGTCGTAGGAAGGATCTGGCTACTAGTTGTATATGGTCCTCTGGGATTGATGTCGGATATTTGTGTTGCCAGCCTTCTGCAATTTGATGCAGATCCATTGCTTGCAGCGCTGGATCCTGAAGTTCTTCTTGCTCCATTGGGAACGGGGGCTCTTCATTAGGTCCTTGTGCGCATTGACGCAGATTTGATGGTGCCGGAATTTCTTTGACCTTATGATATGGAGAGATGGTTGTGTCATTCTTGGTTGGGTCGACAGTGGGTTCCTCTGCTTCATCATATTGCAGAACAAAGAATTTGTTGGCATTATGAATGTTAGAAGGGTTTGAATATTCACCCTTCTTTTTATCAGTTCATTTCTGGCCTAAGACAATTTTGAAGCCTTCTCCTACAGGTGGGGTGGTTGCATTGGTGCGATCTGCTTCTAACGATTTGGGTTTCTTGGGACAGTCCTTGAAGAGATGTCCATAGGCATGGAAATGACAACATCTGAGATGAATGTTGTCTCGGAGGGTATTTGTGAGATCCATGTAGACACACAATCGGGAATAGGAGGTATAACACCTTGTCTTCGTGACATCTGATAGCATCACAAACTGACCCAGTTTGTTTCTGGTGTGGGTTAAAATTTCTATATCCAAATACTCGTGCAATAAGGAATATAATCGGATCCAAACCAGAATATAGGAGAAATCCTCTTTCTCAAGGTTGAATATCGGAACCCATGGCTTCATAAAGAGACCAACAGAGTTCATGAAATAAGGCCCTATTTGCAGAATATTGTCCGTGTCTTCAACATAGTTGAATATAACTATAAAGAAACCCCTTGAGCCTAATTTTAATTTCTCTTCACCTTTAATGGCCCAATTTCTCCTTAACCAATTTAGCAGAGTCTTTTAGAGGGCCAAGGGCCAATAAATTTGCAGATCAATGTTTATTCCATTCGTCCAATAGTGGATCCAAGTTTTTCCGTAGGGATCTCGAGAAGAGGAATGTCTTGAGCTTGAGGATGACATGGGCCATTGTTTTGCGTTGTTTTGGCAAATTTTTCCTGAGTAGATCCATTGGTTGGCTTGTGGAGGGATCCGGCTTGTGCCACAGAGCCTCACTGCGGAGGGGAGGAGTGAAGAGCACCAATTCGAGCAGATGGATGTGTTGAATGGTTGGCTACAACCGATTTGAATGAGCGACCTCCATTAGCCCCCTAGGGGGGTGCCATTTGGAATGCGACAGGATCTGCAGAACATTCCAAAACCAGTTAGATCAGATAATTTTATGAACCTTTGGATATTGATGACAGTGAAGCACTTCACCTTATGGTGATGGTTCATAGTCAAAGGTTAAGTTGGAATTTAGAATTTTTACTAGTTTTTCATTTCCTGAACTATACATGTTGCTTCACATTTTGGAAATCATTTTCTTTTATGAGAGATAGGTGGTTTTTTGTTTTTTGTTATTTTTTTTTGGTGGGTGATGGAGCATAATGATAAGATGGGCTTGTCATGCCATTTCTTATTTTTTTAATTATATTATTTTTAAATAATTGTACTTTATGTATTTTTAGATACACATATGTTTTTGCATAAATAGAAAGACTCTACACATTCTTGGGTTTGAACGTGGGTTGTATGTATGGTGGTGCCCCATACCAAACCTTAAATCACAATATGACATATTAAAATAATCTTATATTATGTCATCATTATTATTTTATTATTTTTGGGGAAGTAATCTTGTCGGGGAAAGGGATGCTTCTTCACATTTGTGGATGGTGTCTCTAGTGAACCTATGGCATAGGCTAGCCCACCCAACCTATATGAATTTGAACCAAGCACTTATTAGCAAAAAACTAGACAAGTGCCCAATGAAATTGGTGACAACCAATTCAAACAAAAGACATCTAACCAACAATTTATCATTTTGAAAAGATTCTCAAGCAAGAATGACACCTTCCTTCATCAATGCTCTCTTGCACATTGACACTTTTCTCCCTAAGATGTTGAGAAGTGGCTACACCACTTTGGGTTTTGATTAGTCAAAACCTTGACTTTTATTTATCACATAAAAACCTAGTGATATAAGCATTTATTTTTCCCCTGTGCACTTACAAATTTGTCTTCCTTGTGTTGATATTTTTCCATTTACACCACCTGTAAGTAGTTATACCACTTTGGACTTTAAACAATTGGTACCTTGACTCACTATATTACTCAATAACTTAGTTGTACATGGATTGATCTTTCTCCCATGTAATTGAAATAGCCAAACCTTGACAATCTACATGGTTGCACTGATTTTAATTCAAAGATTCTAAAAACCATAAGCATATTATTCCAACTAAATATGCACATGTCATTGATAATGAAACCAAGCATTAACATATATTTCAAAGAAAAGGGAGGAATATGTGAAGAAACAGTTTTAGTTCTTATCGTATAGCAACTACTATGCTTGTACTAATAGAGGGATGAAGCAAGACAAAGAAATTAATATATACTTATCTTTCAAAACTTCACATTCTAAGTGCCAAAGTGGCATCTTCAACAACATCTTCTCATTTAAGTAAATGCTCATGTGGCAAGGTTATCGATTTCCAATATTGTTCTCATGATGTTTATCTTTAACTTTTTCTCCTCCACTTGGGGCGCCAGTTATTGGGGTAGTAATATTTGTTTCCCTGTGCACAAATAATGTGTTCATCCTCTTTTGCACACTAAAACTCCATATAACCTTAATGACTCCAAGGCGATTTTTTCTCCAATTATTGCACATTTTGGTTAGCTTTGCTCAAATTATTTTTTATAATCCATCTCTTCATATTTTTTTTTTAAACAAACAATGGTAGAAATTTTATTTTATGAAAGTATGCAACGAGGGTTTGCTAGCCTTAACTTTCAAACAAAAATGTTAGCTCATTGTTTGCCATGTACATAGAGTTCTTGAGTCTTCAAGAATTTCATCCTAGTTGTTCTTACTAGTATATGTTTTGTAAAAAAATCATAAGATACAAACTACATTGCAATACATAACATTTAATGAAATACATGATAGCATTGTGCCTCTTCTAGTCCCAAATTGGTTGGATTTGATTCTTGGTTACCAATGTCCATGTCTTCAAGCATTTGGTGCATAATTCTCTCTTCTGTGATGGATGTATAGAATTAACGACATCCTAAAATGTGACTGATTTCTTTTGCCCAAATTGTGGACCAAATTCCCGAGCATCTTACACTCCACTTCTAAAGAATCGATTTGTAGTTTTTTCCATGCTAAAATTGACATAATTATGGACTTATAAGTTGAACAATAGTGTTCATTCTCATGAAGCTTTGTGGTGACTAAGAAATTGGAGGTTCTATTATAGTGGATGGACCCTTATGTCCTAGGTTTTATTACAACCTAGGAAGGTATCTCTAAATGTCTTAAGCCTTCTTGTAATCCATGAAATTGGTAAAGAATGGGCCTACTAGTATTTCTCATAAAAGAAGTTAGATTTGGACACCAGAAATACATTGTTTCTTACCCAATAAACCAAGAGGAAAACTCAAACCAAAGGACCCAAAGAAAAATATATTGGAGTCACCAGAACCACCAAAAAAAAATACCACTCACAAATAGGAAAATCATCCACACTATGGACGACACATGAATAGAGTAGACCTTCAATCTTAAAGACACAACCAGTTCTCATTGCCAAGCAAAAAATTCAATGTATGTGAGCCAATATCCAATAACTAGAGCATGGAAACCTAAGCCATACTCCCTTAAGCTTAAACTCTAGAGAATCATCCACGTATAAGGGTAAAATCCTACCAAAATGTTATCATTACTCCTATTTATAGAATGTACATCCATGACCAATTCCATTATCCCACCACAATGACATCCACATAAAACGTTCATAGAGCATGACAAACTTAAGAGTGTGCACATGAAAGGGTGATAAAAAATTCTCGTTGGATCCCTTCACCTCATATGCAATCTATCTATCTTGATTGTGCACCATGTGGTTAAAAAATGTGAGGGTACAAGTATGATTTGATAATGAGAAAGACTTTAATTATTGTGAGGGTAAAAATCATGATTTGATAATGAGATAGACTAAGGGATGGGTTGAAAATATAACATCCCTCTTTTCCTCAGTATCCCTTCTTGAAGTTGTGAGCTCTAATTGGCTTAAATTTTTGTTTGATAGTTTTGACCTTGATCCCGAAGCCCTTGGGGTTAGGCCTTGCTAGTGGACCGCGGGGCTAGATTCCCTTCGAGGTCGATCATCCCAGATTTTTCCGTGGACGTAGCAACCACCCGTTGACCAAGGTGTCCGTGAACCAAAAAAAAAAAATATTGACCTTGAGGAACTTGGAAGATAAATATCTCCTGGAAACAACTAGCTTCCCTACAATACCGAGCTATAATGGAGGTGATCCTATTATCAGATGGGAGGGATTTCAAAATCATTAGATTGATTATTAAACTAAAATCCCCAATAACTAGTAGACTCCTTATTCCAAGTTAAAATGCAAGGAGTAGGCCCTAAAGAAGAGTGATACCTTCAACCCAATTATTCAAATATTCTCTAAGACCCCATGCAAAGTTTTGTTCTAGGATTCCTCAAGGATGAATAATGATCCTCTCCCCCCCACATGAAACCCCTCCATCTCTTAGTATAGTTAAAGACATATTTATAAGCTTTTGGTCAATTGTTAAGAACTAACAAACATGTCATTTGAACCCACAGGAGATTCATTCAATGAACCTCTCACATATCACATGTGTTCATGGCATACTAAACAATACTCGTAATTGAATACATATTGGAAAATACCTCTAAAAATCACATTATTTAACCTCCTACCAATATGAGCCCAATATACCTTCCAAATTTAAAAAACCCCTATTTTCACTAGATATTGTACCCCTACATTTTTAAACCCGTTTATATTTTTTCATTAACTTTGAGCTTCATTTTTTATACCTGCCAATATAAAAATCCTTTACCCCCTAATATATGCTCAATATATTATATCATTTTTTCCTTAATATATATCCCCCAATATGAACCCACGTGGTATGGTATTGCTCCCCAGTGAAGCCCCCATGTATGAACCTTGATGTTTTCATATCAAGGTTCTATAGCAAGTATATTTTATGGCATGTTTGTTTGGCGCTTATGAATTGTTAAAGCTTTTGTAAGAGAAAGATAATTTTATAGTGAAATTACCTTTTCTTCTTCTTCTTCTTTTTTCTAGGAAATAGGTGCTCGAGGAAAGCCCCCAATGTACTTCTCCTCATTTGGAGGATGGTACCCAAGGTAGACATCCTCTAAGGTTCTATAGAAAACATATTTTATGGCATGTTTGTTTGGCGCTTATGACTTGTTAAAGATTTTGTAAGAGAAATATAATTTTGTAGTGAAATTACCTCTTATTCTTCTTCTTGTTGTTTCTAGGAAATGGGTGCTCGAGGAAAGCCCCCAATGCACTTCTCCCGATTAGAGGATGGTGCCCAAGGTAGACATCCTCTAAGGGAGATCCTACAGTCTTCATTGATCGATTAGCCCAGGAGAAACGTGTCACAATTATGGGATTTGAAATTGGGTAGATATAGTAATAACTTTTTCTTGCCCAACAACTTGAGCTAAACCCACTTGATGAAATGACCTCATTTTTTACCATAAATTGATATGAATCTCATAGAAATTTCAGGTACTAGAATTTATTTATCAATAATCATGGATCATTGCATGGTGGAACAATGCCCTTAGAGGTTTTTCCCAATCCTAAACTGACCAAAATAATAAAAAAATTAAATAAATGATAACTTTGAATTTTTTATTATCAAGTATTACAAAATTAAATAAGCCCACTTTTATATGAACAATTTTTATATAATTTTAATTTTACACATTTTTAATAAATTAATATATTATAATTATATATATATTTTAATATTTTTTAAAACAGATAAAATTTAATTTATAATATTGTCTTATTATAGAAAATATTTATTAAATCCATTTTTATGTCAGCCAGTGACATATATGATATGTTTTGAAAATCTTCGGCAAAATCACATAACCAATTTTTTGTCGACGCGTTTCGAACCAACCAGTGTGGTTCATCGTCAGGACAAGTTGAAGAACCAATCCGGCTTATGCTTGATTAAATAGAGTGTGCAGAGACTCCAACAGCTATAATGCTAACGGCTAATTTTTGACCTAATGATCGTGGTCAAACCACAAAATTAGTTAATTAATATTTCTAGAAATAGCTAAAATAGGTAAGTAAAGGAATTCATTTGTTAATTAAAATAGATATATTAATATCTCAAATATTAAAAGAATCCATAATATTATTATTTTAATTATAATGGTCATTATATCTCATAATATATAATACATAATCTAAATTTAATATTATTCCAATATTATTTAAATACAACGAATAAAATTTAGAAAAATTATAATGCTCTTTGCAAAGTCCACTTTAGTTTTAAATTTTTATGTGATGGCTGACATCGACTCTGCTCATTACCGCTCCAGTCCCATAGGATAGACATCAGCCATTCTGCTACTGCAACAACGTCATGGAATGTTGGCATTGGGCAATGCTCATACGAATATGATGACGGGGAGCACTCAAACCTTAACGCAACCTCTAAAGCTACTCAAGTACTCTCTCTATCTAATTTCTTTTGGTACTAAAAAGGAGCCACCCCACCTTCTTAAACTACAATATTTTCTCCTCCGAAGTATGTGTTCAGGAAAAGAGGCCCAGTTGGTCTGATTCAGTGGAAACTACACGAATCTGGATAAAGTGTGTTTAATGCCTGATGTGATTTGTTCTCATTAATCATTTTTGTCAGAGGCCAAAGTAAGAACAACGCCGATGAGATTCTTTGTAGCAATTTTTAGGCTTCAGATACCTTATCTACTAGCCTGCCTTGAATAATCTGAATCAACAGTCACAATTTCTTCAGAAGCAAGATTGGCAAGATTGTGTATTCTGGTTTGAAGGCTTGAAACAAGCTCCTCATTTAGGATCTTCCTCAGCTACCCATGTTGTTTGAGAGCAGCGGGAAACATCAAGTTTTTCAAGTAATCTAGGCAAAAAAGAATTGGCAATGCAAGAAGACTTAGGCGGACTCAATGAGAAGCTTTCACTTTACTCTTTTCAAGATTATTCAATATAGTTTGTGTCATGCAATTCAAATTCGAATGGGAAATTATCATTAAACCCTCCAAACCACCCAGGGAGTTTGCAGGGAAGTGATACCGTAGCCCTTGCTACACGACATGTTATGGAGAGACATGGTAGGTTAATTGTTACAATGTGCAATAGCTGATAACCTGAATTCAAGTGAGTCCCACATTGCATGGTGGTACAATTACCTGTATTGTTACAAGCACTGTGATATATACAACTATTTGTTTTACCGGTACATATTATGAAGTTTTAATGGAAAGGTGAAATCAGAAACCTCTTAGGGATTACTATTGAAACATAAACTTTCTAATAACATTGTCAAATTCATTCCGCTTAGCATGCATTCTGCTTTTATTATTTAAACATTTTGCTTTTATCTTGCTTGCAATGTCTTAATTATTTATTCAAAATGGACAGTCATAATGCATGTGTATATGTTGGCATTTACTTACAAAAATATAATAAGAAATATGCAATATCAAATGGTTTAAAAATAGTCTCATAATTAGAAATGATGAGCAAAGATGAGTTTTAGTTGAGGATTATCTTTTTGTACTGAGTTGGAAATTTGAGAACTCTCTATTGACAAGCTTCAGTATAGGTTCTGCTACAACATAAGGGATATCTAGACTCTCGACAACATTATTTTTTTTTTATATTGTGTTTCCCTTTCACATTTTACGTTTAGTTCTCTAAATCATTGCATTGTAGTTTATCTTTTTAAATTCGTTTGGGATCTTGAGTTAAATCCATATTTTAACCAATACCACCATAACCTTTGTATGGGACCTTTTTATCGTATATTTCTACCATATCCTTCGTTGTTTAGGTTGGAATTAGTTTGTTATAAGCATCAAATATATGCATATATGCATATGTTAGAAGCACTTATCTTTTATTTAGTATCTAGTTATAAATTTCAAAATAAAGGTCAATAATATTGGGAACTGGCCTTTTTCATTTTTTCAGCTCATCAGCTTATAGTATGGGTTTGATCCCCAATATGGTCAATTAGTAGCTGCCATTTTGATTTTGTTACTCATCAGTCTGCATTGTCCATTCATCAGTATATGGTTTGGGTTCGATCCTCGGTATGGTCAATTGTTAGTTTTTATTTTTATTTTGTTATTCATCTGTCTACAATTTGGACAATGGATTGTTCTTGTTAAAAATATATAGTCTCAACCATGGGGAAGTTCATGCTTATGTTGTTCTTAAAAGATTATAGTCTAGGCAATGGGGGTGAATTTTGATTGGCAAAGTCCTATATTACATCCCTAGAATTCAGATAATGATTGAGCATATGGAAAACCATGAATTGAGTTTCACTAGATCCATATATTAAAGAAATATTCCAAAATTTCAACTACCCAAGAAATTGTTCTTTATGTGGGTTAAACAATATAATTTATAACATTCTGTAAAAGTATACTTATTTATATTGATAAATGATTGTTCTAAAATTTAGAAAAATATTGAACTTGATGCATAATTATGGAGTATGGGGAATCAAATTAGCCCCACAAACCATAAAAACACATAATTGTTTGCCCAACATTCTACAATATGCGTAGCTATTAATTCACTTGTAGCTATTAATCCAATAGTGAAAAAGCAAAAGAAGAAACAATGTTGTGTAAAATGACTTCTTTGTAATATGTTTTAATCCACCCATAAAAGAAGAAGAAAAAAATTGCTACACGTAAATGACTTCTCTGTAACATATTTTAATGTCAAGCAATACATTTCGAGGGTGACATATTTCGAGGGTGGCATGGCATACCATGCTGTGAAATTTAAAATCGTGTAAACTACTTTACCATATTTTGTTTTTAGATTCACCATGCAAGCGGTCTACTTATTAATTAAGAGTAATGTTGACCAACTTTATTAAGAAATAGGAGAATCTTATTGAATAAACATTTCTTTTGGTTTTAGTGTAAAATATAGTTATAATTATTAAGAAATATATATATAGAAATTCATGGTTAATCCTCCCCCCTCCATAAAAAAATCTTACCAAACAAATTTAGAAAAAAAAGAATAGAGTAATCTTTTTAATAATTATAAATATACATATTTATAATTTTATTTTTGATATTTTATTAATTTTGAGGTATAATTATTATTCAAGAGAGTTCTTCTATATAGATTAACAAATATTCATAAGTATTTAAGGATAAATATAAATAGAACTATATATAAATATGTTATTTATTATAATGTCAATAAATATTATATTTTTAAAAAACTTGAGTAAGAAAATTTATTTAATAAAAAAGAATTTTTGTGTGTTTTTTAATCAAATAAGAATATAAGGAAATAAATAAATAAAAATGAGCAGACTTTAGTAATCTTTGGCCCTTCAATCAAGATTGCTACATTCACATGTAGTGGCGCTATATTAGGACATTCATGCACAATTATTTTTTCTTTATGTAATGTGAAATCGTTAAAGAAGTAACTTACTACTCTTTCCATATTGTTCTAGTATGGAAAAGTTGAGATATGGCTAATATCTGCGTTTTTTAAATAATTGTATTGTTCGACTCAGTTATATTATTTTCTTCTCCGTTGAGCAGAAGAGAAACTCATTTTTTGTAAATGCTTTTTAGTTGTTTTGTATCTTTGAAACTCAATGCATTGAACGAGAGTTTTTTATTGGAATCCCTACAATACTTGCTTATGATTCATACAACATTAATATTAAGCTTTCAAGTTGCAAATGTTTAAATTGCTATTAGAATCTTGTGAAATAGAAATTTTAAATCTTTAGTAGGTTTTCTTGGATTTCAAATTTAGAATAGAATATAAAATCATGTGGTGGTAAAAAGATTATATTTACCTTAGTCTTATATAAATTAAATGTTGAGTAAAATAGTTATAATTAGTTTAATTATTGTGACTAGTTTAATCTTATAAATTAAATGGCTAGTAAATGTTTGTTAGGTGATAAATATTAAAATACTTGCATTATGATACATTTCACATTGTTAAAGTGCAATATCATTAAATGGGGTGCATCAATAATAGGTATTTTATGGCTCTTTTATGCACAAAACTCACCAGTAGAAAAAATAAGTGACATGCCACCACATGGCTCTTGTTTTAACATGTATTTAAAGCAATTTCAAAATAAATTTAATATTGCCTCGATCGAGGTGAGAGCCAGACGAAGGGAACCGGTGGGATCTATGCCATGGCTAGGATAGTAATGAGATGGAATGGCAGGTGGTCAGATGACTTCCCTCACACATACCTCCCCAAGCGCAAGGTAGTGAGGTTGTTTAATGCTCTAAAGTATTGGCACTTGAATAAATACACATGCATGATCTCTAGGTTTTATGTGGATAGCCCATAACGGCTTGGTCGAATTAACATATGCTCCATAGGATCCTTTAGTCAGGGCCTCATCATCCGGGTGGTAGCACAGGAGTCATTCCAGGGTAGGAAACTTGTTGCAGTTGGCATAATCTCTCCTTCGGACATTGTAGTCGTGAGTATGTTCAAATTGTTATTTTTGTGAATGCCTTGCTCTATGTGTTTTGTTGGTATCTCATAACTCTGTTGATGGATGTCTTTGGGGCATTCCTTTGGTTTAGAATAGAACCCTCTTGTAAAGTATGGGGTGCAAGGGCCGATTTTTTCGTTGGTTTGTTTGGCATTTTGTGGCCCTTAATTAAAACGTTTTCTATCTATTTTAGTAACTTGTCACCCTTGGCGTGCATGCAACCTAGGAATTTGCTCTTAATCACGTTTTAATCTCTTGCATAAGGGTAATTGTTCCTTCTTCTTCTTAGAAGGACCCTCTGATTGGTTTGATATGGGGAGGGTTTGCAAGGGTATTCCCGAGCTTAGCTATTGTCTCCCATTTATGGATTTATTATGACCTCTGGAACACCACTATTGGATTATCTGATCAAACCCATGTCACTGGGGTGGGGAAAGCTCAGTTTCACTATTCTACCGTTTATCGTTCTATTGTATATTGTTGTCTAACTTTTACAGGATCATTTCTTCACTAAGTCCGCTGGGCCATCTTCCAGCTAGCTGGTCTGCACCCTGGTCGAGGTCTCCAGTGGTGGCGGTTTTTGTGTCCGAGAATTATTGTCAACCTTATCCTTGCGACTCGCAACAACATCAGATGGCTTAGCCTTCCTAGAATAGGGGGAGAAATGCAAGGGGTGGTCATGGTCGTAGCGAGGTCCAGCGTCGTGGTCATGGAAGACATCAATCTCAATCTCGACCAACCAGAAATTAAGGTTGTAGAAATAACAATGACTTAAACCTAGAAGAAGCCCAATCTTATGAGACTAATACACATCCTTTGGCCCACCAAATTATCTCGGGGTGGGATAATGAATTGAAGTAGCATGCAGAGGCCAATGGTCCAGAATTAGATGAATGGAAATATCTCGTGCCAAACCCGGGCCATTCTAGAGACCGATACACCCTGTTTCAGCAGATCCTCTATCTTTATTGGATAATGAAAAATCTCTTGGAAAAACCTTTGACTACCACCTCTACAGGAACCTCGAAGTGAGTTATACAAATACAAGAAATCCAGAGGGAATTCAAGCTCATTCAATGCCAGATTCAACAACAAAATTCTCGTCTAAGTCGTATTCAGAAGCATATTCCCTACCTTCCACAAAATGAATTGCCACGATCCAGTACCAAAGACCTGATGCCAATAGAATATTCTGATGATTAACAATTTGCTTAGCATAGTTTGGATATTTAATTTTGCTATGTATAAATGAATGGTATGCAACTTTTTTGTTTGTTATAAACATACAGTAAATATGACACTGAAATACAATCAAGTTTATATAGCCTTGCTAAAAATTCTCATACTTTTCAGATTTTGGATGGCCTATAATGTTGTGAGATGGCTAACAGACCTGGTTTTCCAATGGGAAGGTTGACGTCATCTGATCATGGATGATGTTTATGTAACATGTGACTGTTTTTGAAATGGAATAGAAAGGAACTGCCAAGCTTACAAAAAAATATTATATCATATTTATTTTCTACAAAATGTCATTTTATGACATCTTTGTAGTAGGTTTAATAATTTATCTTAAAAATAAATTATGTGCTTTATTTTAATCCTAACTAAATTATGGGTCATATATATGTGTGTGTGTGTGTGTGTGTGTGTGTATGTGTCCATATGTACATACACACACACACACACACACACACACACACACACACATATATATACATATATTAAAAACGGGTATTTTTGGCATTATAAAAAACTTGTTTGAAGGTCAGAACCTTATACAATGTATGCCATAAATTCTTCGGCTATTGTCCAAAATTCCCGCAACATTACATAATGTGTATTCCCTAGACTACATACTACAATTCTGAAAATATTGATTCTCCAAAAAACACCATTAAATATTTCATATTGATATAACATAGCAAAAAAACTAAGGACTTTTAAAACTAGAGATCCTCCATGGAAGGAGTGACTTAGAATCCATTTGCTTCCCCGTTGAGATGCTCATGGATCTTTCTTGGGTCACCAACAACAACACTATTATCCTCCTCCATCTACTCTGCAATCAAGAACTGCTCCTAGTCTTCTTCATTCACTGGGTTGTGCACCGCTACATCATTCTCTTCTACAACCCTCCCCAAATTATCAGCCTAAAACTCAAGAATTTTGAATGCTAGTTGTAGGTGATATAGTTTTAACTCCAATAGACCCAACCGATGAAAGAGAAGCTCGTTACAAGCCATGGATTCTACCATGAACATGTTAGCATTGCGTGACATCAGGGTAATTATAAAATCCACAGACCCTGCCATCCTGGCCATCAGAACATTGATCTCTTCCTTTGTTTCTCCTAAGTGTGTTCCATATCTATCAATGTGTACTTAAATTCCTGACACAACAATATGAGGAATTGAATGGCTCTTTCACTACTTACATGGTTGCCCAAATGCTCCATATATACTACCAAGCCATCCTTCCTGATTGCATTCCTGTAACATGCAACATTGATGTCTACAGTGTTCACCAAGGCCACTTGCGTCAAACGATTAAGTGAAATGCACAAACCCAACCAATTTCGATGTAGTACCCACCGCTAAACTAAAATTTTGATGTAAAGAGTGAGAATTCACACATTTGAACTGCCCCATATAAAAAATCCTCTTTTTTCAAATTGTTTTGTGCCTGTTTCAATCTCATGTTGTCGCTCCAGGTGGCCATAATAACACAAATCTCCATATCACAATGACACCACTCCATTATCTTAATTAATGTAGTGCTCAGGTCAAAAATATCTAGCATTAATATAGTGATTTTACTCCCTTTCATATGCTTAATGTGCCTCGGTAAACAAATCAATTTTGATTGCTTGCACATCATTAAGGAATCACCTTAAGTGTTGGATCCTCATTTTCCACCCTTAATTCTCCTGGTTTTAATTGAACCCCTTGATTGGCCATGGTATCCACCTCTGCATTGAGGTTCCTCCTTATATGATAAAATTTTATTTTATCAAATTGGTCTACCAACAACTTGATTTGTGGAAAACTAGAGGTATAAATTGCTCATATTTTTCTCGGCATTTAATCACCTGTTGGATTACTATCTTGGAGTCTTCGAAGATTGTAAAGTGTCTAAGCCCTATGGAGTAGGCCAATTCCAAACCTTGCCATAATGTTAGGTACTCTGCCTGATTGTTTATTGATACATCAAGGCCCCAGGCGAATTTCAACTCACTTTCTTCATTGAGGCGAAAAACAACCTCTCGTCCTCCTGCCTCCCTAAAAATTTAGTTAATATTTAACTAATAAATGAAATTGTTTTTTATACTCAAAATAAATTGTGTTTTATTTTAATCTCAAATGAGTAATTGGTCATATTAAATTTTAGTTAATACTTATGGATTATGGCATAACCTAACTAATAGATGAAATGATTTTTTTTATCTGAATTAGATGATACAATTTCAAGCAAGATTGTGATTTTTTATTGTTTAATATACATTTTTGAATGCATATCCTCAAGGCATTTTGATTAAAATTAACCCAAAAAATGTCGAGAAACAAATCATTTCGTATATTAATTAAACTATGTTATGGATTACTATGAAAAACACCTATTTAATTTCATTATTTTAATGTATGCTAACATAATTCAGAATATTGTTTATTAATCGAATATATCGTATTTTTTCCCCTGAAAATGTAGTTTTGAAAATATCTATATTAAATTCGTAAACCTCACCTTTTAGCGGGAGCAGCCTTCATGAGAGGAACCAGCTAGCCAGCAGGAGGAAGCCCGGAGGCAAAGAGACACAGCCAACCTCAAGACTGAGCGAAGCTCTAGAGCCATGGCCTCAGGAGGGGGTCGTGAAAATGAAACTACCTTGCCACCAGAGCTAGCCGCATTCCGGGATCTGGTTGGAGCTTGTAATAAAAGGCTAGCATCCGAAAATCAACAGAAGTTTGTGGAAAAAATGGCAACTATCCCCACAGTTTCTCTGCCTATTGAAGATCCTTTCAAAGCGGCACTAAACCTAGCAGAAAGAGGACTTAATGGCTAGTTCACAGGCTTATGGCCCTCGCCAAAAGAGGTTGAAGCCTGGGTTCAAAGGAACTGGCGTCCACTGGTCAAAGAAGGAATAAAAAGCCATTTTGTTGGCAAAGGCTTCTTTGTATTTGTATTCGAAGCAGTGGAAGATAGAAACCTAATATTCAGAAACGGCCCGTACTTCATGGGGCCTCAGGGACTATATTTGAACCAATTGACTCCAGACTTTGACCCGACCCAAGATGTGCCCTCGGCCGTTCCGGTCTGGGTGAGATTGCCCCACCTTCCTCTCCATTGTTGGAACCCTAAATCCTTGGAAACCATAGGCAACAAGCTAGGTAAATACATTGACCGAGCAAAAAGAAGAGACTAGTACTCTTGTGCTCGAATTTGTGTAGAAGTAGACCTGGAGGAAGGTCTCCCTAAAGCCATTAAACTCATGGTGGCTGATTGGTCACACATACAAGTGCTAGATTACGAGAAACTACCATTTAAATGCAGACACTTCCATGGCTACGAATACTTTGCCAAGTATTGTAAAAAGAAATCAGAGGAGGTAGTTGAGAAAGGGAAGGGAGATCAATGGACTTAGGTCTAGAAACCAGGACCATCTCAGCAGAGCAACAGGAACAAAGGGAAAGTTGCCTCCACTGGGAGGGTTGCTCCTCCAGAACCCCAAGCAGAAGGAAGTTCAGTCCCTCCAATAGCAGACATATCAACGAATCCCTTTGATATTCTCAGCACACCAGAAGAACCCCAAGATCCAGCAGATAAAGAGAATGAACAATAGGAAAACAACATGGAAGAAAACAATAGGCAAGAGGAACCAGTCCAAACCCCAAAAGGTGTCTCTAGTTCCCCAACCTATGCAGATATGACAAGAAAGAAGACCCCTGACACATCGGGATCCTCGGAATATGAAACAACTGAGAGGCCCTTGAAAAGAGTGGGGAGGAAATCTCACAGAGAGGCCAAAGAAGAAGAAGCAGAGAGACAAAAAATGCAAGGCAGTCAGGCCACTATAGATATGACTATCAGAAAAAATACTAGAACCAGGCCTCCCAAGGGAGGAGCTGCCCCAACCCCTACCAGTAAATAATGTGATTAGTCTCTTGGAATTGCAGAGGACTGGGGAACCCATCAAAAGCTGAAGCAGTCAAGAGCCTATTAAAGTCAAAACTTCCTAAGATCCTCATGCTCCAAGAGACTAAAATAGAAGGAGAAGCCCTTCTGGAACTCAGCAAAGCAAAATGGAAAACAAAAGCTGAAAAAGCGGTAAGTGCTAGAGGTACATGCAGTGGGTTAGCTACTCTCTGGGAGGGTGACAAATTCCAGCTTGAGAGCTCCTTTCAGATGCAGCACTGGATTTACACCGAACTCCAACACCTTCCAAGTAAGTGACGCAGGAAAACCATCGTATACCCACAGTATGCATATAAAACGCATATATTCTATTTTCCCCAGGAATTTTAAACTCTCTGCCGAGTCAAACCTTCTTTAAAGAATGGTTTAAGGCCCCCTTAATTACTTCACATGCGGAACTATTCCATAAACTAGCCCAGTCTTTCCATTAATTAATTCTTTCTATCGGGATGTTGTTCAACCCTCATAAACCTTCATTAAACTTTTATTCAGTCCTTAAGCCCGCACATATATAACCAATCCCCACTCTTTATAACTATGGTTATATTTGGACTTACCACATAAAAACCTTTTATCGACGCTATTTCTATTATAAACCATTTATAATAGAAATCCACATAAAACATGTGTAAACATACCTTTTCGCGTTCCTTCATTACTTAGCACATTTCTTGAGGCCTAGCTTTATCGCAATCGCAATCCTTCACAGGTCACACTAACATACATTCCTACTTCGCATCCGATATGCGATAACATATCCAGACTTCAAATACAATAAACCCACGTCCATTACCTTCTCGGGTCCATTCTCGTCGCATATCACAATACTTATCGGGTCCACTCACATCGCACCTTCGCATATCGCACTTGTTAAGGGCACGGTACTCCTACCTTGGAATGTTGTGATGCGATCTAATCATCGATCGCATCGGACTTCGCATATCACACTTCCTTAAAGCCCAAGGTCCATCCACTCACCATTGAGATATTACGATGCAGGATTTATTAATGATTCACTACCATTGATCAAAACACCCAATCCAACAGTTAATGATGATATCGCTTATCGCAAATCGCAATCACTTAAGGCCGCTTCACTCACTCCCGAATTATGTTGCGATGCGATATTAATTATCCCGTTCTCTGCGACTTAATCCTGTCCGTTGATCATAAAGATCCAACGGCTTCTGTGCATTGATTCTTTACTCCTTCATTCTTCTCTTCACTTGGTTTTACACCATTTCTTCAGTGGTTTCTGTGGTTTTGGGTTACTCCGAGGTTTCTTGTCCTTCCGCTGTTCCGTTGCACGACTCCCTCCTAAGCTTAACTCTATGTGTTTCTTTAATCAATGTCACTCCTGGACATTACCTTGATCCTTCAATCGTTCAATGATCCATTCCGATCCTCCGTATCACCCTTCTCTTTGTGTTTCACCTGAACTTTGCCTGCATACATATATTATGCAGAATCTCTAATACATACATAATTTATCATTCCATATTCGAATCACACACTTACACAGTTTCGGAATTAAATCTTTGTACATACATATATGAACAAATGATTACATAATGAGACTCTCTGTCTCTCCGACCTGATTTTCTAATGTCAGTGGCCTCTATTATGCAGTCTGCCCGTAGGCTTATAGTCACACTCTAATTAGCTTTATTATCTAACCAACTAACCTATCCAACCTGTGATTATGCCTTTTAGGCTTACATTTATACAAAAGGATTCTACAACCAATTCCTGGTTTATATCCATAAACTCCTCAAGAAAATCCCAAAATATCTTCCTCATCCCTAAGGATCCTCTCCAATCCACAAAATCATGAACTAACTCGTAATCTAAGTTTTACAATTAATTCTCAAATCCCTCAATCTTCAACTATCCTAAATCTCTCATATTCTCCTACATTCGAGAATATTTACAAATATGTCTCACAATATTCAATTAATTCATATTCTCATTAAAATCACTCAAAAGCCTAAATAATTACATTAATTCATACTTAGGAAACCAACTTCCTTGAAAACACAAGACCCCCTATGTCTACTAAGATACAATGATATTGTTGAGTTGATTACTCCTGAATCACACTCCCAAAGTAGAAAATATTCATGATCACCTGATCATGTGTCTTGATATGTTGATAGAAAAACCTCCAAGGTCCCAAAATTTAGTTTGTAACTGCCCAAATGCCTTGCACCTTTGCTGCTATTGTTTGTCTGATGTCTTCTGTTTCACTTTCCTTTCCTTGTCAATCAGGTTCAAATTCTGATTGATCATCCTTCCTGCTGCTATCAATCTCCTCCATATGGACTGTTTCATCATTAACTGCCATAATTCTTCAATCTCCATTTCCAGCACATCCTTGGACTGGTCCTTACTTTGCCACTTACTTTTTCCTTTTTCTCTTTGTTTCAGGTTGTTGCTACTATCCACTAACTCTTCAATCTGTTGTTCTTCTTCTTTGAAGTTGTCGAATTCTTACTGCCTCCCTTTAATCTTTACCCTCTTTCACGGTTATTTCTTTCTGCATTAAATCCTGACTTTCCAGCTTTCGAACATCTCTGTTCCATGGATTAAATTCTTCCACAGAATCTTCTTCTTTCATTTTTATTTGGTTGCTCATCTGTGCCAACTTTCCTCCAGCATCTGCAACTAAACCTGTAATCATAAAACAATTGTTAAAATAAAAATCATAAAGCTTTTGTGCCTTTTCTTCCTTTGGCAACAATTCAGCTTGCTGCTCTAATTCTTCCTCCTCTGTTAGCACATCAGTATGGGGTTTTGAATTCTCAGTAGAATTCACGAGACTGTCAGCTAGTCTCTCCTCCACACCATCTGTTTCAATGATGTCTTTATGTCCTTGTCCACTGTAGTGAACTTCCTCATTCTCATCCAGTTTTGACTTTACAATCTGAGCACATAACTTTTGGTTTTCTAGCCTTTTCTCCAAAAGACTTAACTCGTGCCATAAATTTTCCATTTCACCTGAAATTTCTCCTAAAAGCTCTATACAATCCTCACTATCTTCTTCTTTGTCACAAGTATAACTTCTCATTGACACAAATTTTTCCTTCTTGATTAGAATAAAATTTTGATCCTCCATCTTTGCGATAGTTTTAGATGTCTGTTCATCACTCTCCCTTTGGTCATTTAAGAAAATCAATTCCTCGTTGTTCTTTCCAATAGCAAATTTCTTATCATAAGTCACAGTTGTCTCATCCTTACTGAAGATATTTCCTCCACTAAGCATGGAATTTATGAACTCCTTCTGTTGTAATAACTCAACTTGATCTTCATTTGAAAGACAGTCATCATCATACTTTACTTGGCAACTTTCAGCTTCATTCAAGACAGTTTCATAAAATGGTTTATCTTTTGCAATACCTGCATTCACGCACACCTTGTCAGTTGTAAAACCACAAGACCTCATGATCTCATTTGATGATTCAATCACTAATTCCTCCTATTGTTCCAAGTCCTTTACATAACTTAGAAATACTTCTATGGTCTTCTCCTCAATCTCATCAAGTCCTTTACTTGATTGCTTGATATCCTTCTCTACTTCTTCTTTTAGAACAAAATTTAGATTATGCCTGTCTTCTTCCTTATTTATGTCAATATCAGCAAATTGTCGTCCTTCACATGGTTCACTGCAAACATACATAAATTTTCATATTTAAAATCATGTGACTCTTTGGTCTCACTCAAAGTTTCAGTCTTCAAGTCTTCATCTTCACCTAGAACTTCACCCTGCTCTAGTTCACACATAGACACTTCCATTTCCAACTCAGCTTCTCTGAGTTTTTCCATCAGCCACTTGACTTGCCTCTGTTGTAGCCTTCTCTGTAACTTATGCCACTTCACTGGCTTCTTCTTTAAGATCCAACCTTGTCTCTGGCTTTCCTCTAGTATCATCATCAATACATTGAGGTGTTCTTTTAACTCAGCAATCTCTTTGTCAATTTCCTCTTGACTCATCCTCTTTCCATTTGCCTTGGCATCTTCCTTCTTCATTTTTCTTCTGCTGTGGTCTTCCTCAAAACCTCTGCTATGACTATCAGTAGTCATCTTCTCCTCCATCTCTATGAGTTCTTCACTCACTTACTTACTATGAGTTGCATTAAAGCCTCTGCAACAACAAGTCCTCCCTGTTTCCACTTACCTCACCAAGCTTTCCTCTGTACTTGGTATTTTGGCAAGCACTTGGTTCTCTATCTCTGGAACCACCTTTGAGCACTCTTTTCTACTCCTAGGATTTAACTCATCTGCACCTCTCAAGAACACAATTGTCCTCTTGTATTTCAATCACCATGAAATACTTGGTTCTGACCACCTCTTCTTTCACTTAGAAACTCATACCAGCTTCTTTTATCCCTTAACAATTCTACCCACATCCTTTGTGGAATTTCCTTTGTGATCTGCAACAATATCTCTGCAGTAACAAGTCTCCTCCTTGCTACATATGCCTCACTAAGCTTCTCTTCTCTAAGCTCAGTCTGTTAGCATTTCTCTGGTTCTTTCCTCTGGAATCAATTGAGCACTCCTCACTCTAGATCGTTGCAACCTTCTCACCTTCTTATGTTGCTACCTATGCATCATTATAAAATCCACACATTCTCCAATCTTCAAATCAAATTAAAACAAACATATCACCTCACCTTCAAGGCCTCTACATGATCTTGTTCCACCATTTTCTGTACTTCGAATGGATTGACCTCTGTCTCTTGCATCTGCAATTCTTCCAATATTCTACTATACCTTACTTTGATCCCCTCTTGCCTTCAACATCTTCAAAACATAACTATGTTCTAAATTTTCTCAAGGAAACCTTCACACAGAATTTCTTTGCGTTGGTTTAATACCAAATGTTTCAATTACAATTCTGCTCTGATACCACTTTGACGCAGGAAAACCCGCGTATACCCACAGTATGCATATAAAACGCATATATTCTATTTGCCCCAGGAATTTTAAACTCTCTGCCAAGTCAAACCTTCTTTAAAGAATGGTTTAAGGCCCCCTTAATTACTTCACATGTGGAACAATTCCATAAACTAGCCCAGTCTTTCCATTAATTAATTCTTTCTATCGGGACGTTGTTCAACCCTCATAAACCTTCATTAAACTTTTATTCAGTCCTTAAGCCCGCACATATATAACCAATCCCCACTCTTTATAACTATGGTTATATTTGGACTTACCACATAAAAACCTTCTATCGGTGTTATTTCTGTTATAAACCTTTTATAATAGAAATCCACATAAAACATGTGTAAACATACCTTTTTGTGTTCCTTCATTACTTAGCACATTTCTCGAGGCCTAGCTTTATCACAATCGCAATCCGTCGCGGGTCACGCTAATATACATTCCTCCTTCGCATCCGATATGCGATAACATATCCAGACTTCAAATACAATAAACCCACGTCCATTACCTTCTCAGGTCCATTCTTGTCGCATATCGCAATACTTATCAGGTCTGCTCACATCACACCTTCGCATATCGCACTTGTTAAGGGCACAGTGCTCCTACCTTGGAATGTTGCGATGCGAACTAATCGTCAATTGCATCGGACTTCGCATATCGCACTTCCTTAAAGCCCAAGGTCCATCCACTCACCATTGAGATATTGCGATGCAGGATTTATTAATGATTCACTACCATTGATCAAAACACCCAATCCAACGGTTAACGATGATATCTCTTATCGCAAATCGCAATCACTTAAGGCTGCTTCACTCACTCCCAAATTATGTTGCGATGCGATATTAATTATCCCGTTCTCTGCGACTTAATCCTGTTCGTTGATCGTAAAGATCCAACGGCTTCTATGCATCGATTCTTTACTCCTTCGTTCTTCTCTTCACTTGGTTTTACGCCATTCCTTCAGTGGTTTCTCTGGTTTTGGGTTACTCCGGGGTTTCTCGTCCTTCCACTGTTCCGCTGCACGACTCCCTCCTGAGCTTAACTCTATGTGTTTTTTTAATCAATGTCACTCCTGGACATTACTTTGATCCTTCAATCGTTCAATGATCCATTCTGATCTTCCGTATCACCCTTCTCTCTGTGTTTCGCTTGAACTCTGCCTGCATACATATATTATGCAGAATCTCTAATACACATAGAATTTATCATTCCATATTCGAATCACACACTTTCACAGTTTCAGAATTAAATCTCTGTACATACATAATGAGACTCTTTGTCTCTCTGACCTGATTTTCTAATGTCAGTGGCCTCTGTTACACAGTCTGCCTGTAGGCTTACAGTCACACTCTAATTAGCTTTATTATCTAACCAGCTAACCTATCCAACCTCTGATTATGCCTTTTAGGCTTACACTTATACAAAAGGATTCTACAACCAATTCCTGGTTTAGATCCATAAACTCCTCAACAAAATCCTAAAATATCTTCCTCATCCCTAAGGATCCTCTCTAATCCACAAAATCATGAACTAACTCCTAATCTGAGTTTTACAATTAATTCTCAAATCCCTCAATCTTCAACTATCCTAAATCTCTCATATTCTCCTACATTCGAGAATATTTACAAATATGTCTCACAATATTCAATTAATTCCTATTCTCATTAAAATCACTCAAAAGCCTAAATAATTACATTAATTCATACTTAGGAAACCAACTTCCTTGACAACACAAGATCCCATATGTCTACTAAGATACAATGATATTGTTGAGTTGATTGCTCCTGCATCAATAAGAAAAGTGTTGCTCTTTTTAATCTTTATGTTCCAGTACTCTATGTAGAAAAGGAATAATGCTGGCAAACCCTAACTGATTTTTTGGAAGCTTACTCCCTCAATTATATAATTATTTCCGAAGAATACAATCTACTCCTAGACCCAAAGGAAAAAAAGAGGAGGAACAACTAGTAGGGACCACTTCCTCCCCTTAGTGGACAACCTGATTCAACAATGGGACTTAATGGACTTCAAGCCAAAAAAAGGGCTATACACCTGGACAAACCACATAATATGGGAGCAACATATCTTAGCTAGGCTGGACAGATTCCTTATTCAGAGTTCCTTCCTCTCTAAGAAGATGATAATTTCCACAAAAATTATACCAAACTGGAACTCAGACCATAAGCCCATCCTCCTTCTGATGGAAGAAGAAGAAAACATGGGACCAATCCCCTTCTGGTTCAGCCCCCTATGGGCAAACATGGATGGGTTTTTGGACACAGTGAACAAGGCCTAGTCCACTCCTGTTCAAGGATCACCTAGCTATGTTTGGGAGCAAAAGATAAAAGCCACCAAAATAGCCCTGAAGCAATGGATAAAAAATCCCACAATCTCCCCCACTACCCAAAGAAAACAGAGCACCAAGCAACTGTTGGATCTTCAAATGGGCCTGGAGACACAAGACATAACTAGAGCAGATATTCATAGGGAGCAAGAACACCAAATCATCATCCTTCGGACATTTAGAGAAGAGGAAGAATACTTGAGGCTTAAGTCATGCAATCTCTGGCTTGAGTATGGAGACAAGAATACAGCCTTCTTCCATAAGAAAATTTGTACCCGCCTCTCTAGAAACCACATTGTTGAAATCACCTCGCCAGACGGGACTGTTCTTAAAGGCACATCTTTGATAAAAGAGGCGAAAACCTCTCATTTTCAGTTGTTGTTCAAAGAAGAAGGCATGGAGGATAATGAGGAATAGAGTGACTTACTCAAGCATGTTCCAAGGATGGTTAACGAGGAGGACAATGCAACTCTCCTGAAGCCATTCACTGAAGAAGAAATCGGCAATGTCATATGGAAGATGGAACCAGACAAAGCCCCAGGACCAGATGGATTCTCAATACACTTTTATAGACTCTGTTGGGATATCATCAAGGCTGATTTGCATCGAATGAGCAAAGGATTCCTTTGGAAAGCCAAAGTGGGAGGAAGCACAAATTCCACCTTCCTAGCCCTAATTCCCAAAGAAGCCAACCCAGAGACTTTCGACAGATTCAGACCAATCTCGCTTTGCAATGCATCCTACAAAATTCTCACCAAGCTGCTGGCCAAGAGAATAAAACCTCTACTAGACAAACTCATCTCTCCCAATCAAGGAGGGTTTGTCAAAGGAAGGCATATCCTGGACAATGTGATCCTGGTGCAGGAAATCATCCACTCCAGCCACCAGCGCAAAGAGAAAGGTATGCTCATCAAACTGTGTTAAGTTATGGTATGTTCTATGCTTAGAGCAGTTTACTTATCTTTCTTATTACTATCCACAGATTAGCAATCACATGTACATAAAGAAAAGTGCAGATAAAACATTAAATGATCGACAGAAAACAAACCGAGACAAGAGACACAAGATGTGGTGGCTAGCCAGGAACAAACCCCAATATGGGGAAACACTTTGATCAAATCTTCTTTTGTCTTCAATAATTCAGCAAAGAGAAATACTACATCAATCTGATTTACATCAGCAACAGCAAACACTAGATCAGCCCTAAACTAGGGCAGACAATATCTTGCAAACCGACCATCAGATCAACTTGATTCCTTCACGAAAAAATGCAGCCTTTAGAGGAGATCCAGATTCAACTACAGTGCAGTTCTGAGGAGGGAGTCTGATGGTCAACGCTGGTAAAACTTCTGATCCACAGTTGCAACCCTAAATTCTACACTTTCCTTCCACACGTGTGAGAGAAGAGTCTCTTTCTGCGCAGTAGGAGAAGAGCCTCTTTTCTGCACAGGAGAGAGAGAGAGATATGTGATGAGTTGAGTGAGTCCAAATGAGGAAAATGCCTCCTGTATTTATACACAAATGTTGATGATGAATAGATGCGTCTGTTGGGATTTTGAGCCTACATGAGTTGCTGGTCAGCTTGATAATTATTCCATAGCCAAAATAAATTCATATCTCCATAAATACTTATTGAAATCGAATGATCTTTAGATCAATCCTACACCTCTCGATGAGAGGAATCTAATAAAAATATTATCAGACATGAATAGGATGACCCACATGGAGTTTGGCCCTATTTTCCAATTTTAACACTCCCTCTCTACTAGGGAGAACTCCATCTATAATTTGTCTGTCGGTCGCTACTATTCATCCATCAAATGCACTGCCCTGTACAAGTTGACCCCTGCTCTGCTCTATTTTGCCTGCCCTACTCTGTTTTGTTCTACCCTGTTCTGATCTACTCTGCTCTACTCTGATTTGTCCGAATTATGAAGAAGAAGAAATGATCGAGGATATATCATACCATCTTCCACTGACTCAAAGTCAGTCTCAGAGTGTGCACCACTAGTCCCAGACCAGTTGTCAACTGACCGGAAGTCAATGTCATAGTGGGTACAACTCCTACCACTGGTCCCAAACCAGTATCATTGATCCCAGATCAATGAAGGTTACGAGGATGTATCATACCATCCACCACTGACTCAAAGTCAGTCTCAAAGTGTGTACCACTAGTCCCAGACCAGTCCTCAACCGACCCGAAGTTAGTGTCATAGTGGGTACAACTCCTACCACTGGTCCTAGACTAGTATCATTGATCCCAGATCAATGAAGGTCATCCTAGCATAGGGAGTATGGTAGATACAATGATGCATCCATCGGTACTACTATGGTCCCTATCCTCATTTCCCTACTCATTGATCAGATGAGAGGTACTTCCCATGAGTCCCAAACTGCATGGGGAGGGTGCCTCGACATGAGAACTTAATCAATCCTATCCTCACAGGACAACTAATCATCCTACTACAAAATCGCCATGGAGAACCCATCATCCAGGCCTCACAGGAGAACTAATCATCCTGCTACATAATCGTCATGGGGAACACATCATCCAGACCTCACAAGAGAACTAATCATCCTGCTACATAGTTTCCACGGGGTGTACATGTACACCACCAGGGGATGGTGAATCACCCTATGGTCATATGTCGCTCCAAGAAGTACCCTGCACCCCCCCGGAGCTCCCAGAGCTCAATGCATCATACAAGACCCTCATGAAATGGTCTTTGAACAACACCAAGTTGTTGTCAGAAAGTCAGGAATTTGAATTTCCCTAGGGGCTTTGTTAGAATGTCGGCGACCTGTTCATCTATACCGATATGTTGGAGCCTTATTGCTCCTCGTTGCACCATATCTCGAATACAGTGGTACCTGATATCGATATGCTTGGGGCGATCATGAAATACGAGATTCTCTGACAAACGAATGCCACTCTGGTTGTCACATAGGATCATGGTGGTATCCAATGTAAGTCTAAATAGCTCACTGAAGAGCTTTTGCAACCAGACTACCTCACAGGAGGCCATGCTAGCAGCAATATACTCTGCTTCGATGGTGCTCAAAGCACCGACTTTTGCTTCCTGCTTATCTAGGGTATCAAAGCAGATCCCAAGGTGAAACAACACTCGGAAGTGCTCTTATGATCCACCACACTACCTACCCAATCAGCATTAGTATGTCCAAGTAGTCTCACATCTCCAACAGTGTATCTTAACCCATAAGTGATTGTGCCATGAAGATACCTCAACAGGTTCTTGGCACCAATCTAATGTATGTGGTCAGGTTCAACCATATGTTGACTCAATGTGTTGACTGCAAAGCATATGTCTAGACGGGATTTCACTAAGAACATTAATGCTCTGATGATTTGACGATACTCAGTGGCATTTCATAAAACAAGTCTAGCAGCATTACCGCTTAACTTTTTGAATTCAAGCTCCATTTGGGTAGTTACGAGCTTGCAATCCACCATACCGAATCTTTCTAGAATCTTCACCACATATTTTCCTTGAGATAGGAAAATTTCCCCTGGCTTCTGCCAAACTTCGAGTCCTAGGAAATAGTGCATCAGTCCTAGGTCCTTCCTTTCAAATTTAGAAGCCAACTCCCTCTTACATTTGTGAATGAGAGGGTCTACACCTATTAGGAAGAGGTCATCCACATATAGCACCAGTATGAGAGGTTTGTCATCTTCAACCTTAAAGTAAAGGTTGGGATCGACTTCACTCCTAGTCAATCCCAGCTTCATCAAGTAGCTATCGATCCTCTCATACCATGCTCGAGGTGCTTGCTTCAGCCTATAGAGAGCTTTCTTCAACATGCATACATGAGATTTTCAATCATAAATCTCAAATCCTTTGGGTTGCTCCAAGTAGACCTCTTCTTTGATTGAACCATGAAAGAACGCAGTCTTGACATCCATCTGGTGTAGGTTCCATCCTTGTGAAGCCATAAGGGCTATGATGGAGTAGATGGTGGTATATCTGGCAACAGCTGCAAATATCTCGTCATAGTCTATACCTTCCTTCTGGGAGAAACCACGAGCAACAAAATGAGCCTTATACTTTTCCGTACTTCCATCTATTGCATGCTTTATCTTGTAAAGCCATTTAGAAGTGACAACTGTCTTGTCCTGGGGTCTAGGAACTACTTCCCAGACATCATTCTTCATAATAGACTCATATTCTTCAGTCATAGCATCCTTCCATACTTGATGCTTGACGACATCTGAGAATGATGAAGGCTCATTTTGTATGATCGTGCTCATGATGGTAAGGTATCCATGATACCTGTTAGGTTTCTTACTTTCATGGAAGGTTCCTTGGGGTGCAGCATGTCCTTCAGCATCATCAAGTAGCCCCCCAAGCCACGAAGGCCTCTTCCTAGAAGAGCAAGGCTCATGTGGAGCAGGATCAATAGGATCCATGGGTTCCTCCACATCGGGCATTGTCTCATCTATGGCGGTGTTAGCATCTTCGGCCCATAGAAACTTCGGAAGTCTTTGATCTTGAAGCATAACACGAACAGCTTCCACGATCATACGATTCTTCCTTTTCGCCACACCATTATGCTCAGGAGTGTATGGTGTAGTAGTATCCCTCTTAATGCTAGCCTCTTTACAAAAATCATGAAACTCATTAGATTCATATTCAGTCCCATTATCAGTCCTAAAGATCTTGATCTTATTTTCGGTTTGATTCTCGATCAAGGATTTGAAGTGTCGAAACCAGGAGAACACTTCATCCTTCTTTTTCAAGAAATATATCCAAGTCTTGTGAGAATAATCATATGTAAAAGTGAGGTAATATACATATCCTCCAAAGGAGTTCAAAGGCATCATACCAGATATGTCTGAGTGAACTAACTGCAATATATTGGAGGTCTTTCTTTGGCTTGAGGGGAATGGTCCCCTTTCCAGCTTTCCTTTAGCACATCCAGGACATACACCTTCTTTCTCTAATCTAAACTCAGGCATCCCAGTCACCATTTTTCTTACATTAGGTAGAGCTTTATAGTGAAGGTGAGCAACCTCTGATGCCATAGTTCGGACTAAAGAGATGTGACACAAGACATGACACCTAGTGGCCTTCCTCTGACCTGATATAATGAATCAACTCAAAACCCAAGAGTGAAAGCATCTTTAACATTGTTAATTTTCCATGCACATACCTTTCCATCGCTGAAAGCCACCTTATAGCCTTTGTCTTCCATAGCCGAAATGGACACTAGGTTCTTTTTTAGATCAGGTACATATAATACATCCTATAGGTGGATTGTATTACCTTGATTCAATTTAAGAGAGACAATTCCTACACCTTTCACGGGATATTTCATATTATCTCTAAGCAAAATTTCTAGGTTGGTTTCTTTCTCTATTAGATTATGGAGAAATTCTTTGTAACCAGTGAAGTGCCTTGAGGCACCACTATCAATAAGCCAATTTCCTAGCGATTCCAGAGGAGCAGAGGTAGATAGAGCAGCTGGTAGATAATATTCATCCTGCTTATTGTCAACAGTGTTAGATTCATACCTAGAATTTCTTGCCTTCTTGAATGGTTGTCCTCTTCCTTGATTCCCAGCACTCCTTTTACCTTTGCTATTAGATTTTCCATTCCTTTGATTGCCATGAGAGTGATTTTGATCATCGTCCTGATGAGAGTTCCTTCTATCAGGGCATTCCCTTGCATAGTGACCTGTTTTATCGCAAATGTAACATCGTCCTTTTATTCCACCCTTAGGTCCAACCTTTCTTTTTTATTTAGTCCCGGAATTATTTCTTTTCTTAGCATGAGAAGAAAAGGCAGCAGGAGGACCTTTAGGCATGGGCATTTCTTGCTCTTCTACCCTTGTTTCTTCTTGAATGCATCTTGCCATTAATTCCTCAAAACCAGGAATTACGTTATTGTTGAGAAGAGTAGTCCTGAACACATACCATTCGGATGGTAATCCTCAAAGGGTTGAGAGTGCCATTTCCATATCAGAGATAGTTTCTCCAATAGATAGGAGATCATTCCTGGTCTCAATGATTCTTAATAAATATGCTTGCATGCTCTCATCTTTGCCCTTCTGAATTTCCTTCAGCTTATTTCTAAGAAACAAAACTTGATTTGCATCATTAACTTTAAATAAAATCACCAATCTATTGTAAATTTCCTTGGAGGTGTTCAGGTCGGAGATGTAGGCCACCAAGTGCTTGTTGATAGAGTCCCAGATGATCTTCTTTGATTTGACTTCACCAGTTTTCCATTTGTTCTTGGCAGCAGTGGGTGCATTTGATGGAGGCTCAACAATATTGCCTCTCACATGGTTTAATACTCCTTGATCTTCTAAGGTTAGATCGAGAGACATCTTCCATCCATGATAGTCAAATTTCTCATGGAGCTTGTCTTCGATAGGGAAGAGTGTTGAGGACCCCATAGTTCTTTTAGGATAGCCTTGCCAATCTTCTCTTTGGTGATTGCTCTTGCTCTTGCTTGGGCTTTCTCTTCACCTCAGATCTGGTTCCATGTTAAGTTATGGTATGTTCTATGCTTAGAGCAGTGTACTTATCTTACTTATTATTATCCACATATTAGTAATCACATGTACATAAAGTAAAGTGCAGATAGAACATTAAACGATCGACAGAAAACAAACCGAGACAAGAGACACAAGATGTGGTTGCTAGCTAGGGACAAACCCCAATATGGGGAAACCCTTTGATCAAATCTTCTTTTATCTTCAATAATTTAGCAGAGAGAAATAGTACATAAATCTTATTTACATCAACAGCAACAAACCCTAGATCAGCCCTAAAATAGGGCAGACAATATCTTGCAAACCTACCGTCGGATTGGCTTGATTCCTTCACCAAAAAATGTAGCCTTCAGAGGAGATCCAGATTCACCTACAACGCAGTTCTGAGGAGGGAGTCTAATGGTCAACACTGGTCAAACTTCTGATCTACAGTTGCAGCCCTAAATTCTGCACCTTCCTTCCACATGTGTGAGTGAAGAGTCTCTTTCTGCGTAGTAGGAGAAGAGCCTCTTTTCTGCACAGGGGAGAGAGAGGTGTGATGAGTTGAGAGTCGAAATGAGGAAAATACCTCCTGTATTTACACAAAAATGTTGATGATGAATAGATGTGTCTATTGGGCTTCTGAGCCTACATGAGTTGCTGGTCAGCTTGATAATTATTCCATAATCAAAATAAATTCATATCTCCATAAATACTTATCGGAATCAGATGATATTTAGATCAATCCTACAACTCTCAATGAGAGGAATCTAATAAAAATATTATCAGCCATGAATAAGATGACCGACATGGAGTTTGGCCCTAGTTTCCAATTTTAACAAACTAGATATGGTGAATGTCTTCGATAGAGTAAGACATTCCTTCCTTCTCCATGTTCTTTATGCTTTTGGTTTCAGTTTTGAATTTGTTAAGTTGATTAAAGCATGCATTAGAGAACCTTGGATAGCCCCTCTAGTAAATGGTAGACCTGCAAACTACTTCAAAGCTACAAGGGGAATAAGGCAAGGATGCCCTCTGTCCCCCTTCCTATATATTCTGATGGCAGACTCTCTAAGCCAAAATCTCTCTGTTGAGAAACTTAACGGGACTCTTCCTGGCATTAGGGTGACACCAAGAACATCCCCAATCAATCATGCCTTTTTCATAGATGACTTTATCCTTTTGGGAGGACCCTCTATTAAAATAGTAAGAGCCTTCAGTGGAGTAATCCAAAGCTTCTGCAAAGTCTCCAAAGCTTTGGTCAATAATAGAAAAAGTGCAGTGTATGACTGGGTTGTATATCAGCAATCTATTCTCAGGATTTCCCAAGCCCTAGTCTTCATCGGATATGTATCTTGGAATAAATTCAAGTATCTTGGCTTGCCTTTAACCTTGGGCACTACTAAGGCCCCTCACTGGATGGAAATTATCAGAAAAATCAAGGCAAAAATGATTGCTTGGGGAGGACAATGGCTCACCACAACTAGGAAGCTTACTCTAGTCAAGTTAGTCCTCTCATCCCTTTCTATCTATCAGGCCTCCTTCCTCTTTGCTCCAAAAATGATCATCAATCAGTTAGCAAAGCTCATCCGAAATTTTCTATGGCAAGGAGGAAAGGGGAACCAAAAAAAATTTCATATAGTAAACTGGGACATAGTGAAAAGGCCAATACTTGAAGGTGGTCTTCAAGTTAGAGATCCTATGTTGGCCAATTTGGCAATGGGAGGGAAGATCCTTTGGAAAATCTTCTCAAACCAAAGACACCCTATAAGTCAAGTTCTAATTAAAAAATATCTGCACATACTCTCGATAAAGAATATGGATGAAGGAGCTTCTCACAAAGGAACCACATTGTGGAAGTTGTGTAGCCAAGGCTGGAATTTCTTCAAAGAACAAATTTACAGAATACCAGGAAATGGGAAAAGAATTAGACTATAGGAGGACAATATCATGGGTCCCCAACCCCTAAGTCTGGCACCCGATATAGCTGACTTGCGTAACTGGCTCTACCAAAAAGGTATTCACAAACTTGTTGGCATTTGTACATGGGACTTAGAAGGGAACTGGAGTAACTGGGACCTTCATCGCCCTCCTGAATAGGTGCTCGCCCAAATTCACCAATTATTAGATAAACTCACAGGACTAGCTCTTGTGCACCTTCATCTGAGGGACAAGTGGGGTTGGGGGAAGACTGGAACTTACTCAACACGGCTGGGCTTTGCAGCTCTACAAGAACTACAACATCAAATCCATACTACAAATCTCTGGAACCATATATGGAACCCATTTGAACTCCCAGAAATCAACTTCTTCAGCTAGACCCTCATGCACAGAAGGACCCTCACAGGGGAAAACTTAGAGAAAAGAAGAATTGTAGGTCCTCACAGATGTCCTCTCTGCTACAAGGACCAGGAAATGATCGATCATTTTTTCATTGACTGCCCCTTTTCGCAAGAGGTCTGGTTGCAAGCAATCATGGGGCTCAATGCCCAAATCCCTCAGCAGTCTTCAGTGGTTAGTCTTTTCGCAACTTGGAAAGATCGATATCCACACCCTTTGAACAACAACTCAACTTGGACTAAAGTCTGGAATGAAATCCCTAAATATATCTGTTGTGGAATCTGGTTGGATATAAATGAAGCCATCTTCAACAACACACTCCAATCCACCATCACAATTACTGCCAAGGCCAAAGCCTTACTGCTAGAAACTATTGAAAATAGACCTCATAAGCCAGACAACTCCCTACTCCCTAAAGAGCTCAGCTAGCTAGGTGAGTCCGTGAGACGAGCAAGCATCAAGAAGAATATCCATTTTCCTAGCCATAATCCAGAGTGGCGTCTCCGAATCTCTAAGGAGGATTTTAAAAAATGGTGGAAAAATCAGTGAAAAGTCATGATTTTCTTCGACGGAGCCTCCAAAGGAAACCTTGGGACATTAGGGGCAGGAGGAATAATTTATTCAACAGATGGTCAGAAACAGGTCAACTTTTGTTGGGGTCTAGGACAAAGCACCAACAACCAGGCTGAGATCCTAAGTCTACTCAAAGCATGTCAGCTGGCTCAAAGGAACATAGGGGAAAACCTTCAAATATTCACGAACTTTGAAATCCTGATTAAAACCCTTACTAAGGGCGACCAAATCAATAACTCTGCCCTAAAAAAGACCCTAGAAAGAATAAGAAAGTTGACCCAAAACTTCACTTCATGCTTTTTCTATCATGTCCTGTGAGCCCAGAACAAGGAAGCTAATACAATGGATAACAAAGGATGTCTGCTAGCCCAAGGTATGCTAGTGAACAACAAAGAAGAAGCTGAAAGGCACCCAATTCCTTAACAGGTTAGGATAGTCGTTCAAGGAAAGATTCTTGCAGATCAAAAGTTGGCACATACATACTTCCACTGACGAGGAAGAGTGGCTCACTTCTCGACACGTCTTCAGCTTCCCACATGGGCCAACAGGGGCCAGCAAGGATAGGAATAATAACAGGGTGCAGAATGGATTCCATTCAAAAGAAGGCTTCGATGGCCGTGATGCGTAGGCTCAGGGTGGGGGATGATCTGACAGCCATCGCTTGTTGGAATAGGCGGAGGGCTAGAGATGCGGGGAGTGGTAAGTAGTATTCTTCGCACCGCTTTCGGCTGATTGGTAGTAATCCAAGAATCGGATGCGATGTTCCTTTTGGCATGACATGGGGTAGGAAAAAATCACCCTCATCGTGTGCTCCAGCGGAGTTAATGGATGGACAGAAATTGGACATGATTACCGTTGGATCTGGGAGGGGGAAGATCTGATGGACATCGCTCGCTTTTCTTGGCAGGGTCTTATCCATGTCGTGGGGCCAGGAATGGAGACGGCTCTAGTTAAAGCTAGGTCATCAAGGGACGCAATAACCATCGGATCTAGGAGGGTTCGATCTGACGATCATCGCGCTTCACAATTGGAGGGGAGTTATTTAGTCGGGAGCGGTAAGCGGGTTTCATCGCACTGCTCTTGACAACTTGTTAGTTTTGTATGAATTGGACGCGATGCCACTTAAGAGCCGACGCGTGGCATTACAAAACCACCCATATCACGCACTCTTGAGGAGATAAAGGTTGAAAAGTGATGGATGCGATATGCGTCGGATCTAGGTAGGGGTAGATCCGATGGCCACCGAGTGTTGATCACTACGGGGGCTACCATGTAGTGGGGTCGTGTACGGTGGAGAAGACAGGCTTTAATTAAACTCATTAAATATATGTGGGTTTGTCATTTTACTGTGGAACATAGTTTAAGTGGATTTTATATCAATCCAGGAAAGCACGAAAGTTTCAAAGAAAAGAGGAAAGAAAGGCAAAACTCTAAGCCAACTTCAACAAAGCAAGGATCTCTCAGCCTGCCAACTGCGTTAAAATCAGAAGCTAACCTTAGATACAAAAGCCAGATTAGGAGGACTCAAATGAGCCAAATTTCTTGCATCTTTCTGTATTCGAGGTCATTTGGCATGCCCAACCTCTTTTGATAAATAAAACTTAACAGTTTATGTTAAATATATATATATATATATATATATATATATATATATATATATTAAATTAATAAGTTATTTTAAAAATAAATTAATTGTTTTGTTTTTGCCCTAAACGGATAATTAAATGAATAATTTGTTGTGTCGAGTCATTATGAGAATTTGATAACATGTAGCATTATGTTTAATTCATTGTTTCATGACATTCAAATTTTATAATGTGTAGCATTCTATTTAAGCCACGATGGAACTAATGTGTAATTCAAGAAGAAATGGGTTTATAATATCAATTTTTAAACAAATTTAAGGCTTTACAAGAAAAAACCATTTCAAATTTAATGGTTATATGAAACAAAGAAAAGCCATAAAATCTAGAAAATCAAAACAACACATAAATATAGAATCATCCACTCTTCATTAAATGTTGGAGAGTTTGGATGGAGGGTTTGACAGTAGAGGAGTGTTGGACACAGAGCAGGCTTTGAGACGCAGGGTAGAGTAGAAGTTTGATTTCATAATTGACTATGGATGTGGGTCTGGGATCCATGGACGCATAAAGGAGTAGAAGTTCGATTTTAGAAGGTTATGGATGCACAACAAAGCCTGAGTTTAGAGTTGATGCAATATGAGGAGAGATGTATTAACATTTTAATGTGGATAATGTGAATCATGAATCATTTTTTTTTGGTAAATAAAGGAAACTTTAGATTAACATAGAACATAGTACATCAAGAGCTTTTTGTACCACGGTCTGCCATTGGGGAAACTAGACCAACGGTAGAAGTACAGTTTCTTAGGATTAAATGTGTAGTATAGTCCATCGTAAGTACTATAGGGCTATTACAAGATGCATAAACACCATAGTTATGCATGGAAGCCCAACAATGCCAAAAGGACACAATAACAACATGTTCTCGAGAAGATATTGGATCTACCATATTCTGGTACATACTAAATGAGAGCATGCAACTAACTGAAAAATCCATGAAGTATCGATCTGAAGCAAAGACACCAATGGAGGTTGATGGTTCTCCTGGAGAGGCTGGACTTGGACCTTTAGTGAGAAAGTTAAACTATGAGCACATCAATGGTTTTCAACTCAATAGATACTAAATTATAGACATGATTTGGTGTTGTTCGTCTATCTGTCCATTAAAATATTTATCGAGCAGGATCTTGGTAAATACTACCACACAGGATTCAGGATCTTCCATTTTCCTGGCACTATCATCATTTCTAAAGTTGATTCTGCCATTCATGTCTACATGGGGAGTAGTACCAATTTCCTGTTAAAAGGGTCCTCCTAGAGTTTTCTTGGAGTTGGCAAGTCGTAGCTTGTGCACAGGAGCATGTCCTCATTAGCATGAGTGGCCTTCGAGGTCATAGATATGTCCTATCGAGGGAATTTTGATGCTCCATTAGATTCTAAACTTGAGGGGAGTTGTTCTTTGTCCTTAGAAATAAAACTAAGATAGTCTAAGGTGAAAGGAGAGTTGTGGAATTGAGCCTAGGGCACCATAATGTTTATGTTGGGATCTGGTGAGCCAATATTGACAAGGAAATCCACTACCTTATTACCAGTTATTCTCTTATGCGTCAGAATCACACCGTAAAATTGTTTGAGAAGCTCAACTTTTTGGATGATGTAGTTTCCTAATCTCCAACAGCATAAAACTTTGTCCATCTTGGATCCATTTTGAACCTAGCTAACAGTTTGAATGATCAAATGGGAGTTCCCTTGCACAAATATTTTATTGATTCCTTGAGATTGGGCCACCCTAAGCCCTTGCTCCAGAGCAAAGAACTTAACAATTTTGTTACTATTTAGACCCATGGAGCTTGAAATGACAAAAAGAGGATCCCCACAGTGATCCTTGAAGATGCCACCATACACATTGAGCCTGGATTACCTTTGGAGGCACCATAAAAATTAAATTTTATGAAGAACATTGGTGGGAGAGACCAATACTGAGGATAGGAGGGATATCTAGAAGTGTGATGGCACAATGGATTGGAGGCCGGAGGAGCTAGGCCAAGAATGGAGAGAATGATCCCTTCCACTAAGGAGGTATTCTAGTCCTTCGAAGACCATTTTGTGGCAAGAGTATTTTCCCTAGTGTTTTTAGAATAACCTCCTAAGATTTAGCTGGATCACTTGAGAGAGCTTTGAAAATTCTATTGTTTCATTCTTTTCATTTTGACCAAAGGGTAAAGCTTGGGGCTAAAATCCAGGCTTTTTTAATTATAGGACTTTTGAAGGCAACGTTGCACCACGATGAGAGTGATTCTTTGATATCTAGAAAAGGATGGAAATTAGACTGTCATAAGAGTGTAGATAGTTCAGTCCAAAGATTCTCAGCATAGGTACAATCATATAAAAGGTGATTGATAGTCTCTGGGTGATCTTGGCAAAGAAAGTAGTAGGAGGGGCCTTCAAATCCTCGCTTCTCGAGGAAATCCCACATTAGAGCACACTTTCCTACTCGTAACATAAGAAGTGCACTATTTTTTGCCCCAAATTCTTATGCCATATAGAGGACCAAATTATCTATGGGGGAGGTTAGATATTTGCAGTAAGAAGACAATAAGCCTCTTTGAATATGAAGACCCTTATCGGTTTATGACTCCATCGAAGTTTATCAAAACCATCAACAACTGGAAGCTTTCATTTATTTAGTAGGCGCTCAAGATTAGCCCATTCCTCTATTAGGATGGTGAGTCCCCATTCTTCTTTTCCTTTTTAGATTCTCCAAGAAGATTGGTTGTTATAAAACTTCCAGTAGTGCACAATTTGGGTAAAGCCATTATTTGTTAAGAAGTATTTTAGGCGAGAAAATTGGAGCAAAGAGTCCAGGGGGGGAAGTTGTTATCATGCATCTTCCCATAACTTGGCTTCACCTCGATTGTGGACTTACCCGAAGAAGTGGCATTGGATTAATTGTTTATTTTTCTCTTCCAAGTTCTGAATCGAGGATCCCAAAGAGAACTTGGTGTCCTGTAGTTTCGATACAAAGCTCATACTAGGGTAATAATTGTTGTTCAAGATTTCTTTCCATAATTCTTCGCCTTTTTGGAGCATCTGCCACCACAATTTCACTCCCATTACTTTATTGATTTGTTCAAGATCTCACAGTCCAAGGCCACTATATTTCTTTGGGAGACAAACCTTATCCCAAGCCACCAATGCCCACTTTATTTATCTAGTTTCTCCAACCCATATAAACTATCTATATAGATTGTGAATGGGGTGCAACACTCCTTTGGGAGTTTTCAAGACTAAGATTTAATATACAGGGAGAGACTACAACTTTTTTTAGCAAAACCAAATTAAAGGTAATATTTAAATATCTAAAGGTTCAATTATTGATTTTGTAGGCCAACTTATCCAGAAGGTCTTGCTAGTGAGAAATTTCGATGGAGTTTTCCACAAGAGGGTCTCTTAGGTAGTTGGTTGGGAGAGTGGCTTGTTGAAATCCCAAAACCTTGGCGAGGTGAGACTGAGTGACAACATGAATATTAAAGAAGAAAATATGGGACTTAGAGGGCTTGATCGAGATTCCAAAGGCTGCCATGAATTCATCCATGATTTCTTTGAGGGATTAAGCTAGTTGGACTATAGGCTAACCCATGATCGTGGTGTCATCCATGAATTAATGGTGGGTGGTGGGGTTCATATGACGATTTAATTGGATTCCCTTGATCTTTCCTAGGAGAGTTGTTGCTCAAAGGCAATGTCCAAGGCCCTTCACTGCCAAGACAAAGAGAAAGTGGGATAGGGGATCCCCCTTTCTAATGTCTTGGATGGGTGAAATGGGGAGGAGGGGGAGCAATTGATTAGGATGGAGAAGAAGGGATAAGAGAACAAAGTTGAGACCCATAATGTCCATTTATCAGAAGAATCGAAGCCTTTGAGAGTGTTATAAAAATAAGGGAAATTTAATTTATTAAAATCCTTAGAGAAATCCAACTTGATAACCATACCTTCTTTTCTATATTTTCTCATTGATTGGATAAGTTCATGAGCCACCATAATTCCATCAAGGATCTACCACCCTTCAACATAGCCTAATTGCTCTTTGGAGATGAAGGATGGATGTAGAGGATTTATCCTGTTGGCAATGACTTTTGAAATAATTGTATAAATGACATCGCATAGTGCAATGTGGCAATAAGTGCTCGGATCTTGGGCTTCAAATGACTTTGGAAATAGAGTTAAACAAGTAGCCTTGAGGGATTTGAGAACTGATTGGGATCAACTAGATTCTTCCACAAGAGCATGAATTTTCTCCCTAAGGAAGGGCCAGTAAGATTCAAAAAAACCTGAAGTAAATCCATTTGGCCCTAGGCATTTTTTTTGGAAGGTTCATGACCACCTCCTTAAAAGGTATTTCCTTCACGAGTGCTTCATTTTGGTCATTGCTAACTATCTTGGGGATTTTTTGTAGGATCTTGTTGATGGATGAGAGGCGAGGGGAGGTGGAATCCTTTAAGAGTTTGCTAAAGAAGAATGTAAGCTCTTTCTTAATATCTGCATGAGCAATTATTTGTTGGGCACTGGTTTCCCTAAGATAGAAGATTTTGTTGTGGTTTCTTCGTTAGAGCATGGACCTGTGGAAAAACTTGGAGTTTATCTCCCCATCCTTTAACCAAGTGATTCTTGATTTATGTTTCCATAAAAGTTCTTCCTAGTGACTTCTTTGATCCAGTTGAGTTATAAGCTTTGCCTTTTTTGGTTCAAATTTGGTGATTGAACCTCAAGAATACAACGTTGTTGGAAATTATCCATTTGCTCCTGAAGCTTGGATTTTTCTTCAAATATGTTTCCAAACTCCTCTAGATTTCATTTTTTAATCTGGGATTTGAACAACTTGATTTTTTGTTGGAAGTTGAACATGTGCAAGGTGCCATGGGTTTGAAAAATTTTCCACCAATTTCTGGCTTTCTCCAAGAATGAAGGGCCAGTGAGCCATAAAATTTCAAACCTAAATGACCTATTTTATAGGGTCGTTTGAGGTCAAATTCCAACAAGATGGGCCAGTGATTTGATCCGACACTGGGTGATATTGAGGCCTCCATAAAAAAACTAAAAAAAAATAAATAAATAAATAAATTGAGCAGGTCTTGAGAGATGAGGAAGCGATCATGCTTACAAGAGATTTGATACCACCCCCTATGACATCCCCTATGAATTAATTCCCATTGTGAACATTTAAACTAATTCCTTATAAATATGTAACTCTGAAATTAAAAATGGTTGAGAGAGGGACACAGATTCCATTGCTTGAGGATTTGGTTGTTTTAAATATTAGTCATGGGATGATTGAGTGAGTTTAATGGGTTGGCTGCTTATTAAATTCAACTAGAAACCAAGGACATTCCCATGTTCTCTTTAGGAAACAATTACAAGCAAGGAAAGGACAAAATTAAATGATCAGTATGGGCTACGCTGTCAAGGTGTTTGATCTATGTATACCACTCACAAATGGGGAGAACCATTATGGCCGAGATGGAAAAACACACGCATTATTCTCTTATGACTCTCTCTCATGTGTGGGAGGAAAAGGGACCCTATGCACACATAGAAAGGGGGACAATGAGAGGAGGCTCAAAGGTCATGTTGAAATAAGCAAAGGGAGGCTGAGAGGCTCGTATTAAAGGAAAGACAATCATTCACGAATTTATACACACAGACAAGAAGGGAAATGGAGGTTGAGAGGCTCAAGTTGGAAAGAAAGAACCATGCATGATTCATATGTACAAGTAGAGAATGGAGAACAAGGAAAAGAGGAGGTTGAGAGACTCTTAAAATTCAAGCATAGTTGTTGAGAGGGCAAAGAAGATATCATGACTAAGAGGATTTAGGGAGATGGGAATCTCATATGATAATCCAATCGAGGAACCCAAAGGGATTGTTGTTTGATAATCACTAAGTAGTGGTCATGCCTTACAGGGCTGATAAACCCATTGAAGATTACGTTGGTTGATAAATTCTTAGAGGTGGAGGCACAAAAGGTTAGTGGGCTGATAACACTTGATGGTAATTCCATGGGATTGGACCGAGAACATAGGTGGAAGTTCCACTAAGCTACTAGTGATTGCACCCTTATTCCTTCATAGGTAACACAACTGATAAAACCTCCTTATCATTAACTGTATATCTCTCTCCACATTTGAATTAAGACTCTTTGTGTCCAAATCCCTAGAGATGTTGGGGTGACATAAGTTCCTCTATATAAAGTCCCTTTGTATAAAGGAATTTGTTCCCTACCTGATGTGAAATCATTGAATAGATGGTGTGTGAAGGCAGTGTGGCCTTGAGACACTCTATTTCAGCGGATGATATTAGTTTAATCCCCTAAGTGGATGACGGTTGTATGTGAGCGAAGTGGTTCATTATGTTTATTTGTTTTGATATATAGTGGGTGGACGTGAGGTAGCCTCGAGACATCATGTTTCACTTGATAATATTGGTTTAAAATCTCCTTTGAAATCACTCTACATCAAGCTTTAGAATCTAGCTCTAGGGTGACAGCTACAAGAAAGACTTGGTTTCATCTTGTTTATGGCTAGGTGGAGAGTTAGAATAACAATATCATTTTCTAGATCTCTTATAAGATAAGTATGCTCTTGTGTTTTTGTGCTTGTGGTTATTATTATGTCTTTGATATTTGCATCAAAATAATGTTATGCTAATGTTGAGGAGTGATGTTTCTTGCATTAATGAGGAATGGCAATGTTTTGTGTAAAAATCTTGTGAAATGGGATTGTCTTATGGACATTACGAGCTTAAAATAACTTAAGACTGATTGAGCATGAGGAGAATGAAATATTTATTAATGGGTAAATGATTTGTACTAACTTGTTGGTATAGATGGCCTTTGTGTTAATGATGGGCACACATTGACAATAAGGAATTGGAATTCCTATGTAGAAATTCTCTTGAATGTCTTCCTTCAAAAATGGTTATTCTTGTGATTATCCTAAGTCTCCAAAATGGTCTATGTGACTTGAGCATGAAGAGGTAGATGATTTTTGTTAATTAATTAAATAACTGCGTGAAAATGATGAGACCAATGGGACTTGGTTTACAAATTGTAAGCTCAAGAGGGATGATGCTAATTCTCTCTCTCTCTCTCTCTCTCTCTCTCTCTCTCTCTCTCTCTCTCTCTCTCTCTCTCTCTCTCTCTCTCTCTCTCTCTATCTATTTATCTATCTGTCTACGTATACAATTTGTTTGCAAGTTTCTCTTATTATATTTCTATATGTATATAATTTGTTTGCAGGTTGCAGGACAAGGGGCCTTATAAAGCTATACATATTCCAGGTTAAGTTGGGAACGGAGCTATCATAGCCAAGACTGCACTAAGTTCCTTTGGAAAACCATCAGGCTCAAGCTTATGCATATAGAACAAGTGAGAGCCGAGCCATAGTACTCATAGGGCTTGGGCACTAAATTGCAATGACTTATATACAATAAAACCAATATGATCGAGTTTTGAGTGTGGAAGGGCCCAAGTACTTCACCTTTAAATTAAGCCATGGGGCTGGTAGTTTAGGGATCAGAATGGCTAGGGGAACCCAGTACTGTTAGGCCAAGTGAACAAGCGCCATAACCAAGTGCATAAACATGGGATATCTATGCCATGGATGGATGATGTGGCAGTGGGGTTTGTTGAATGCCCAAAATGATGAAAGTATCCCCAGTCAAATTATATGCAAAACCCCTCAGTGGGATCCATCGTTACATGGGATACGACATGGAGGATGCAACAATGGATGACATTGCCTGATAGTTGGGGCTAATAACCCCAGACCCTAGAGATTTAGAACCCAAGTTATAGTAGAATGCTTGGGATTTAAGTCCAGGGGTGACCTGTTGTAAGGTACCCATTGGTGAGGACAAGCATCACATGGAGTGGACAAGTTTTCTTGCCAGTTAAAGGGGAGGTTATGCTATGAGATGGAATTGCATTGCCACATAAGCGTGGGAGGTTGTCCTTGGAAATTTGATGGGGATCAGTGTGTAGACTCATCGAGGTTCATTGCAGTAAGGTGACATGGTCATAGAGGGCCTACACTAGTATACACCATATCTATATATATATATATATATATATATATATATATATATATATATATATATATATATATTTGTGTGTGTGTGGTTGGTCTATGTGGACCGTAATAGTTGTGATTAGTTCATGATCAGGTATGAACAGGTCGACAAATACCACTTGGCATGAAATGGTATGTGATTTAGTAGTATATACTACCAAATCACATACCATTTCATGCCAAGTGGTAGTTGTCGACCCGCTCATACTCGGTCATGAACTAATCGCAACTATTATGGTCCACACAGACCAACCACAACCACTTGGCATGACATGGTATGTGATTTCGCAGTATATGGTATGTGTGGACCATAAGAGTTGTGATTAGTTCGTGACCATGTATGAGCGGGTCAAAAACTACCACTTGGCATGACATGGTATGTGATTTGGCATCCACATGGGCGCCATATGGTAGGTTAAGTTGGCGTGGCTCAATATGATTGACCAAGACTTTAATTAACCATATCTCTCAATCTGAGAGTCAAATTTAGACAAGTCTTATATCATTGGAGCCTCCAATCTAATCCAACAACTCAATCCTCTTATTATGCCCTTGGCTGTATTTCGGCCTCCCAACCCAAAATTCCATAATTTTTGCCGTGCAATCTGCCCAAAAAAAGTTGGCCATGCAACTGCAACTACCTAAGAAAAGATGTGAACTGGAGAGAGAGAGTTCCTCCACATGTGCGAACTAGATAGAGAGAGAAATAAATGAATGCTTCCTTCTTTTTCATACTCTTTTTCCTTCTTGTCCTTCACTTAGATGCCCAAAAGTTCTTGTTTTAGAGAGATTGAATTGTTCCCTTGTGGAGGAGGTCAAACTGTCTTTACATGGTGATAATATGCTGGGTCGAATGGGTGTCGCTTCTACCAAGGCCGACTTGACTTGGAGGGAGGTTGACTTACTAACTTATGAGCCAAAAATTTAACTTTGAAAATTCAAAATTTTCTCTTCTAAAAGTCCATAAGGACATGACTCAAAAATAGATTTTTCTTTTGAATATAGCATGAATACATTATGAATACCAACCATAGTTACAAAATTCAACCCTCCTCCTTAACTAGGGGGGTATCCATAATGATTTTCTTGGATGTTCTCAAGTTGACAAATTTCTCTATGAAAAGGTTTTAACTAATTATCATCAACATCAACATCATCATCAATCTAGTCAACAAATCTGACATAAGGAAAATCATCAGCCACAACTGGATGGTACCAATGACCCATAATCTTGGTCGGTACTCCTAATAATTGGCACAACATTTAGCATCAACTAGTCATCGTAACTTTCATCAGTAGTCATCATAAGAATGTAAACACTAGTCTAAATTGACAAGATTGCTACAGGATCACTACTTTTCGAGATAACTTGCCAAATTCCCAAGAAAATCAAAATCAAATGATATGGAACAAATTTTTTTATGAAGTAGGATGTCCTGGGACTCCATTACAAGTGGAGTACTCCATTACAAGTGGAATCACTCAAAAATACCCTTGTTAACATGTGCTAAAAAATAGCAAAAAATTACGACTCTAAAAACAAGAAATTCAAGAATTAGTGAGCTAGTTAACCTACCAAATGCCTAACCTAATCAAGTGCAAATGCTATGAGATAAATTTTGTTATTATCTTGAATATTTTTAGGACTTAATCCAAGTGGAATCAACTCAAATAGGCTCATTAACATGTGCTAAAAAATAACAGAAAGTTACTACTATTTTGCTACAAAAGACTTCTAGAAATTCTAGATTTGTGAACTAGTAAACCAATCCAAGTAGCTCAATGAAGAGTATGAATTTTCAAAGTTGTTCTAAGGATGAATCGTGTTTGTGACTCTGTAAATAACTTGCAAAACAACCCACTTCAATCATTTAATCAATATGACCTACAACAAAAGAAACATGAATTGTAAATGTAGAATTAAGAGATGCAAGTGAAAAAACATTTAAAGGAAATAAAGAAATTGTACAAGAGGGCTCTGAGGCTCTTGCGATGGCCAAGCCCAAGGATACTCAAAGTCCTATAAAGGAAACCAAGTTTCAGAAGCTAAATATGGCACCAAAATTCATTATTTGAATCAATATAAGTACATGTTTGCTAAAAATGAAAATGGAGCTGCTAAATAATAAGTTTTCTCCACGAGAAGACTAAGAAATACATGCCCCTAGAGGAAAATTTGAATTGGTACTTATAAAAATGGATGGGGAAGCATCGTCCTTGAAAGGAAGAAACTTTCCTCTCCAAAATCCCTCAAAAAGTGGATCTAGTTCCCAACATTAGGAATTTTCATTTAATGACGAGGAATGTAACGCCTCCTCCCACATTTACCCAAATTCATAAGCTCATCAGGGTAAACATGAAATGAGAGTTAATATGCGAGATTCGAGTTCCAATATGCACTATGGAAAATGGGGCCCACATGTCCAAAACTGACTACAAACACCCAGTGACACATGATCTCACTGTTATCATCCTAACTTGACCCAACACTATTCTTCTCAGTTTCATTTCCTTATATTTAACACAACTTTTGTTTTTGGTAGTTTTTCGAGTTCTAAACTTTCGAGGTCATTTTGAGGGCCTAAATGACATTTTTATGGAAAATAGAAAGACCGCAAAAGTGCATAGCCAAAATAATTATATACTTTTAGCCTCCTCATGGAAATCTTCGAAACGAGGTATTATGACGGTTAAACGGAGATCGTATGCCCAAGTTATGACCCCAAGAAGTTAGAGGTCCAAATTACCCATTTATATAAACACTTTGTGTACATAGTACTCTACAAGTCATAAATGCATATTTGAACATAGGGGTCTGATACTTATCTGAAAATCATCAAGAAGGTCTAATGCCCTCTCATAATAGTTGTCATAACATTTATTAGATCATGCATTCAATAGCCAATCATTTACCAATCAAAACATGATAAGAGCCATAACTAGAATTTGTCATGAAACCATGCTTATAACTAGCATATAACCATAATAATAACAATGATAGAACAACCATAAAATCCACATCATAACAAGTACATTTACTCATAGAATACAAGAGGAAATAACTCTTATTAACATATGAAAAATCCAACCAAGTTAGGGACTTCCATGTACCACTTGATCATAGATTTCGCTTAACCAAATATTTCTTTCAGCCAATCACCCCTGCTCCGTATTCCAAGCATGAATGTGGGATCTCATGGAATAAGCCAAGCAAAACCAAACCATGGCTTCCATAAGCTAAACCACCTCAATCCGCAAGCAGTGATTCGACCTCATGGTTGAACATCACTAACCATCACCAAATTGGTCTCTACCCAAGCTGTCCAGGGCTCCAGAGCATTTGTTCCAACCCAGCTCCAGGACCAGTAACCCACAACTGTTGCAGGGCTCTAGAGCATTTGTCCAACCAAGACTCCAAGACTAGTAACTCAACCCACCAAGGGCTTCAAAGCATTTGTCTAACCAAGGCTTCCAAGACTAGTAACTCAACCCAATTTGTTCCAAGGCTTTCAGAGCATTTGTCCAACCAAGGCTCTAGGAACTAGTAACTCATCCCACAACCATAAGGAAAATGAGCACCAATAAGAAAACAAATGGGAAAACCCACAACACCATGGCTATCCAGAAAATGGCAAGCCTAGGCAAAACCATTGTCAATCCAGGAAATCCTCGATTTCAATAACAAATCATAACCAAATAACCACATGCATACACCCTGCATGCCAAATCTAGCAAGTAAATCATACATTCAACTTGGTACCTGAAAAGTAACCTAATTGTAGTTTTTGATCTCATTTTTCCCCTTGCACTTTCGTACTTTCCTTTGCCTTCTTTCTCCAAATCCAATGTGCTCCAAGAATACTCCAACGTTTCTCTAAGTGTGCAAGAGTGTATGTGAGAGAGAATAGAAGAGAGCTCCAAGCTAAAACTGACAAAAAACCATGAAATGGTCCTTAGAAGCCTTTTTATCATTGAGGCCTCTATTTTCTTCATTTTCCTTTATTTTTCCCCACATGCAAATATGTGACCTAATTTCATCTCCCTTTTCTCCTATTTCCATTATTTTCATAAATAAACTGCCAATAATGCCTCATGTCTTTCCAAAGTCTTTGCCAATTTCCATAGCCATTAATTAATCACAAGTGATCCCCATCACTATGTTTTTTCCCAACATTCATCTTGGAATACATGTCCTACGACCTTGGTCTTATTTTTTACTTTATTAACTTTATTACATGGACTTTTAACCAAGGTTGTTACACGGAACACATTCCTAGATTTTCTCAATCAGTGGAGTTGCAGAATTTGTTCAATAATTTCATAATATCTTGTTCATTTATTATCCAATATTGGTCTATCCTATAGTAGGGAGAAAATCCCTATATTATCTCATTCAGAATTTACTCAATATTCTACAAAAATAATTAATATTAAGCACATAATATGCAATTTTTTGTAAACCTTCCTAAGGACATATTAAAGCTAAAAAAACATTATTAAATGTAGAAGGCAAGATTTAATATAGCCTTTGTGTGCCTAAGAAAGGTTAGATGGGCCTTAATTTGTGTCTAATTTGGAGGTCTATCATACCCCCTATTGAAACTATTGCTCATCCTCTGAAAAACCTACCCATATTCTTGCCCTATTGTTCTTCTTTTATGCCTCAAATGACTTTTATGATGTCCCACATTGATGTGGATGTAGCTTGCCCTACTAGATGGAACCCTCCATGCTCTTCAATTTCTTCCTTTGGCTTTGGCCTAACCTTTATTTTTGCATTTTCTCTGTCCTTTCTTATGATCCTTTCTTTGATTTCTCCCCTTCAATATCAGCTTCTTCTTCTCCTAAATCCTCCTCCCATGCTTGCAAAATGTGAATTATAAGAATTTTATGTGCAGAGCTAGGGTCTTTATTGTACCACTTAGTTTTTTATTCATAGGATTATGTGTCCTTAATACCTTCCACAACACACACTGAAGGTTTCCCCCGGTGTCTTTTCCTTCCAACCTTTATAAAACTCCATTTAAAGAAAAAACAAACATTTTGGTGGCAAACAGGGGCTATTACAGGAAACAAAGTTTCTTGTAGCAACTCTAAAAAAGGAATAATTTTGACAATGGTGGCCTTCGTTTTGAATTGTAGGAGTGAATTTTGGATTCTTGGTCATGACACATCATACTATCCAACAAATTCTCATGAAGACCCTTGACTAGAAATATGAATTCTACTTTTCTCATTAAATTATGGAATTAAAAACACTTAATACATAGCTCTTTTTTCTTATAGAGGGAGAAATGATGGTGAATAACCTAAAGCAAAAGAAATGAGTAATGTGATGATCAACCTAGTGATTTGGATACCTTTCACCCTTGGAGAATTTACCATTGTGTAGCCTAGATTGTCTGTAGCAAATCCTTTGCAGTTCTATTGTGTTTCTTTGTACCTTTTAGCAATTAATTAATCATTGTCCAACACCCCAGTAGCAGAATTTTTATAAATTGTACAATCCTATAGTGGTCTGTATGTATCCTGTAGCAGTTCCTATAGCAACTTGTATGATCATACAACAACATGTATGTATCCTGAAATAGTGCTTGTTTGAATGTCAAGAGGTGGTGGGTACTCCTTTTTATTTATTTATTATATTTTATTATAAAAAAAAAAAAAAAAACTTTTTTTCATTACATGCAAAATAAACTCAAAATTCTTTGAGTTAACTGAGTTGGCCCCACCTTCCCCTTCACACTTTGTCCTCTATCGTGACTAAATGATAACAACCCAATTTCTCAATTCTTTTTCACTTTTTTCTTGTTCCTCTCACACACATGTGGATGTCTTGGTGGAAAAGTGAAGTTAACTGCTAGATAAGGCTGAGGTTGCTATGCTACTAATTTTGGCTATAAAAAACATTTTCCTTCATACACTTGCAACATTTTTTTGAGCTAAAATAAGTCTATAGGAGAGGTTTTGAGGATTGCATACCTGGGCCTTACCCTTGATGTGTTTTTGCAAGTGATATTGAGGTTGCTGATATGACTGTTGAAGATTTCTTTAGTGGTTCCGAAGCTACTAGTGATGATCCTTTGATGGTTTCATGTTGTTTCTGAACAAAGGTAATGGATGATCTGTTGGCTTCTTGAGGTGTCATCTTCTTATGCTCGTTGCTCCATGCATTGGCTTTTCTCTAAAAAAATAATTTTTTCTCTTCAAAGCTGCTTGACTTATCGAAGCTTGACAATACAAGTTCTTCAGAAGATGGATCAAATGTTGTTGTTGAAGGTGAACAATGACCCTGCAACAGTTTTGTAGAAGTTTTGTGGCTACCCAAGATCAAGGAGATGATCCATCAATGCTTCACGGTGGTCAATTCTTCATTCTAGTGTTTTCAAGTGCTTTTGACTGTGGAGGATGGGTGATGGTGGTGTGGTGGACCTCTCCTTTCATTACCCCATGGAAAACATAGGATATGAACTCGTTATCTACTACAATCTAGTAGCAATTCTAGTTAATCCTATTGCACTATATGACAATCCTGTAGTAGAGATTGTTTGGCCAATATCTCTCAAATGGTAGATTGGACTGATCTAAAATTTTTTGAGCATGTTGCCATCATCCTTATGCATCTATCCATAAAAAATCTTGGCCAAAAAATGCAAAAATATCGATAAAATTGAAAATGGTTGTAGGATATGGAGGTCGATTTCTCGAAAAGTACACACTAGAATTTGCTGAAATTTCTTGAGCATGTTACCATCATCCTTATGCATCTCCCCATGAAATAACTCTGAAAAAAATGCATAGTTTTCTTCCCTATGCATTTTGACAATCCTATAGCGAAATAGAACTTTCTTGTAGTAACTTAGGACAGTGAGAAAAATGAATGGGAAAGGCTTGACAATGATTGGTGAAGGTTGTGGATGGTTAGGAAATGGACGAGAGTGATGTGGGAAAGCTTCCTGGTTCCTTTGAAGATGCATGCATTGGACTTGGAGCCAAATATGCAAGCTGACCTGTTTACTTTGTTTTGATGATTTTCCTGCACATTCATCATGGTAAGAAGGACATTTCCTATCTTTTTTTCTTTTTTTTTCCTAGTAATACTAGTTGCCTCAATGAGGTTTTCAACTAGTGAGTCTTCTTAGGCACCTCAAAATAGGTTTTCACCTAGGATCGTTTTTTTTTTTCAACCCATTAACCACCTCATGGAGGTTTTAAATCAATGAGCCAATCTCAGGCTCCTCAAATGAGGTTTTCACCTAAGATTTTATTTTTCTTCCTTTTTTTTCATTTTTTATTTATTTATTCCTATCCTACTCTACGAGAAAAAACAAAATCCCTTTCAAGTATAAGAATAATTCCAATGGATCCATGTGCATATTAAGATGACAGATAAAATCATGTGTAGGCTCAAAAGATATGCTTTGATATGTACCTGAATATGAGAGACCAACTGCTTTGATTGAGATGAGATCAAGAATTGTTGAAGAAGAGTGTGTTCTTGTAACTTAGTGATTGTCTAGAACCATATTTCAATATAGTTGTGATACCCTTGATTCACTTGCACATTTGGATCACTTTTTGTGTCCTCTTCTACCATGACATTCCAATCTTATTATTTTTGTTGATTAGTATTTTAAACACATAAAGAATATGATGATAAGCATAACATAAATTCTTCATTCTTAGGCTCCAATGGTTGCTCTCCATTAAATGTGGTCCATGATTCCTTGATCTCCTCTGGATCTTATTGTTCTGGATGTTGTTCTTCAATGGCATAAAGAGAATCTCCTATTTTCAATACAGTTCCCGGTCTAAGGTGAATACCATTCAGATGAAGAGGGGTTGTTTGGAAGTATTGTACCTCAACATTGTAAGTTTTTCCCTCTTAACATTATACATAAATTTGTCTAGTGGATCCTCAAGTCTCTCATCTTATTTTCGATTCATTCTAAAGATTTCTTCTTTAAGATAATGATCTTTATATTTTTCTAGAAATATATTTTGCATATCATTCAATGATCTTATTGAATTAGTCCCTAAACTCATGAACCAATTAAGAGCTCTGTCCTTTAATGCTGCCAGAAACAATCCATTTTTTGAGTCTTTAGTAAGTAACCATAATATCTATAATGAATTTCAAATTCAAAGAGAAATGTTTATGAATCCTCTGACCTCATACCATGGAAGTTGGGAAGGAAAGGTGGAGGTATGTTCTTCATATGAACATTGTTATCAATGTTTTTAATGAGAAATCCAAGAGGATCTTTCTCATCATCATCATCTCCATCCATTTCTCCTACATTCTCTATCACCTCCTCTTCTTTTATCTGTAAAACTGGATAGTGATGTGGTTCTTACTGCACCACGTGATCAAATGAGGGGGGTTTGGTGTTGGAGAAGTATTTTTTATTTTATTTTATTTTTTATATATAAGAAAAGAAGATTTGAATAAGAATGTTAATGCAATGCAATTTTCTGTTGTTGAAATAAAATATGCCTAATGCAATATTTTTGTTTTTGTAGAAATTGATCAACTAGGGAAAAAACAATGCATACTTTGACACCTCCTCGACAATGGCACCAAAAAGTGATGAGCCACAATATTGCAACAAGAATGTTGCAACTCCCAAGACTACCAACTTAAATTATCAACCTGGGGTTCATACAAACTTAACAGGTGACGACACTATATGTGCAACATAAAATGTGTCCTTCTTCCATTGATCTGATGCAATGAATTAAATATCATATAATCAAGCCTAAACTAATTGCAAAAATGGAAATTCTATGACACTTGCAAGAATGTAAACATTAGTCAAATTGTATAATGTAAAAAATTGCTTTGAAAAGAAACTAATCCTATACAAGAACAACACTTTGTAGTTGAAATCCTAGAGCATGAATTCAAATAAATGGTCCTAACCTACTTTGAATGGGAAAATCACCCTCTTAATCATTATGTTCAAAGGGACTTGGCTAGAGTAACAGAACACATATGAATTTCATAAGAAAATCATCATTATCATTCAATTTAAAAATCTGTCATCTAGTCCTAATTGCAAAATTGTATTTTCAGTGAGAATAAGGTAGGTTCAAAGTTGCCTTGGGTCTTCCTCGATCATGGATTTAGAGCCTAGGGGTTATTATTCAAGCATAAGAGACAAAAACCAAGCTTTTGGATCAAATCTTTTCAAGTTTACATGGTGCTACGGGATGCTACAAGATTGTTACATGATTGCTACTGCTCAAGATAACTTGTTAGATTCCTAATCTAATCAAATGAAAATGATACAGGATAAATTTTGTTGTGAAGTAGGATGTCCTGGGACTCCATTCCAAGTGGAATCACTCAAAAATACCCCTATTAACACGAGATAAAAAATAAAAGAAAATTACTACTCTAAACACTGGAATTTCAAGAATTAGTGAACTAGTTAACCTACCAAATGTCTAACCTAATCAAGTGCAAATTCTATGGGGTACATTTTGTTATTAACTTGAATGTTTTTAGGACCTAATCCATGTAGGAATTTACAGGGTAAGTTCCTTATATAGAACACCAAAGGATACCGCTCACAAATAAATCACATATCAGTACACCAGTATTCTTGATGTGGTTAAAACCCTTAAAGAGGGAAACAGTCCATGGCCTAAGCCAACACGACCACTTTAGGAAATTTATTAATGTAAAAGAAACAAAATTTACGTAAGATTATCTCATGAACAGTCACCTAACAAATGACCCTCCATGCTCTTTAAATAGAGATCATGGACCAATCAGGTGTTAAGCCAAAGATCAAGTGTTGATAATATCGAGAAGAGAATGAACCGTCGGATCACTCCATGTCTAGAACATATCGTGACCGTCGGATTGTAAGTTACAAAAAGTACATACTAAAGAAACACACTTTACCTAACTATACATTAGACTAGGTTATAGTCAATTATTTCCTATGTGTCGAAATTAAGAACAACTTGGGATAGGATTGAAGGATGTAAAAAGATGATACAATAGGAGAAGGAAGGAGGCATTAGAGCTTATCCCCCCCTTAGTGACAACTCCTTGAACTCCAACCATAAATCAAAGTTTAAAAAACTTCACCTCTGTGAGAGCATTTGTAATGATGTTTGCAACTTGATCATTGGTTGAACAATATTGCACTTCAAGAACATGGTCATCAATGAGCTTTCTGATGAAGTGCATGTGTAGTTCAATGTGTTTGTTGTGTCGATGTTGGACTAGATCTTTACATAGTTGAATGGCACTTTGATTATCACACCAAAGTGTAGTCGGATGTTGCTGCTGAAAACCAAACTTTGACGGGATCTAACAAAGCCATAAGGCTTCCTTACTAGCTTCAATTATGCCACGATACTCTGCTTCTACTAAAGAAAGAGAAATGGCAATTTGTTCTTGCAAGCCCATGTAATAGGTCCAAAACCAAGAGTGAAGACATAACCTATAGTAGATTTCTGATAATTAGGGTCATTAGCCCAATTAGAATCAGTGAAACCAACCAATAAAGGATGTGCTTCTGCACTGTAATGAATCCAAAACTGAATTGTACCTCCAACATAATGAAGTATTCTTTTAGCTGATTTCCAATGAATTTCATGTGGGTTTTGCATAAACCGAGTAACAAGGCCAACAACAAAGGAAAAGTCATCACAGGTATGGATCAGATACAAAAGTTTTCAAACAGGTTGACTGTATAAGGTAGCATCAACTTTAGGAGAAGTACAAGTGACTGAAATTTTTGCTCTAGACTAAAAGGGAGAAGGGGTTGGATTATAGTCTTAAATGTGAAAGTGACATAGAATATCACAGGATTACTTGGACTAGGAAAGGGAAATACCTTCTTTGGATTGCAAGACTTGAAAGCCAAGACAATAATGCAAGTGTCATAAGTCTGTCATTTCAAACTACTTTTTAAGGTTGGACTTCACATGATTTATAAGGTTGGGATCACTACCAATAAGGATAAGATCATCAACATAAAGAACAAGAATTATAAGAGACTTACCCACTTTCTTGGTGTAGACAGTATTATCATAATGACACCTAGAAAAGCCAGTACCTAAAAGAAAGATATCCATTTTTGCATACCAAGCCCGAGGGGATTGCTTGAGACCCTAAAGGGATTTCTTAAGCTGACATACAAGGCTGGAGTCTATTTGTATAAAGCAGGTATTTTGTTCCATATAGATTTCTTCATGCAAGTCCCCATGCAAGAAGGCAGATTTAACATCCATCTGATGGACTTCGCATTTGAAAGAGGCAACAAGGGAAATAAAAACGAGGATAGTGTTCATTTTGGCAACAAGGGAGAAGGCTTCAGTATATTCAATGCCTTCAACTTGTGAAAAACACTTAGAAACAAAATGAGCTTTATGTTTATCAACTTTAACATCTGGTACAAACTTGGCTCTCTAAACCCATTTGCATCTAACAAGTTTTTGTCCCTTTGGAAGAGGAACAAGGTCCCATGTATCATTTGCCAATAATGAACGATATTCTTCATTCATAGTTGCTTCCCAATTTGGATGGCCTGAAGCTTCTGCAAAGGTGTCAAGATCATAATTCGTTGAAGCTTGAGCCAGTAAAGAAGAGGCTCTATCGAACTGAGAACGTGTACGGCGTTGATCTGTAGGATCACCTGCAAGAGCACCTGCTACATCCCGAGTAGCACAGACCCATTTTGGAAGCTGAGGAGCTAAAGGAGGATCCCGAGAATGTGGGGGAGGATTTTCATCCTCACTATCATCATCTGAAGAAGGAATATTTTCAGAAGTAGAAGGGATATAGAGAGGTGGCACATCTGTCGAACTAGGCTCTTAGGCCAATATATTTTCAACTAACTTTACATCTCTTCTAATGATAACATTTTTAGATTTAGATTAAATAAGTCTATATCCTTTGACATCTTCAAAATATCCAATAAAAATACATTTTTCACTTTTAGGTTCTAAGGCTTTATGTTTCTCATATGGAATATGGGCCCATGTTACACTTCGAAAAACACGAAAGTGACTTACATCTGGTTTAATTGAGCTTCATGCTTCTTCTCAAGTGATATTCTTTAAAACCTTGGTAGGAGTGTGATTTACTATGTAATTATCACAGTTAATTGCTTCTACCCAAAAATTAAGACTAAGTCCTTTAGATTGAAGCATACAATTAGCCATTTCCTTTAAGCTGTGATTCTTCCTTTCAGCTACAACATTTTGCTGTGGAGTATATGGAACAATATGTTACAATTGAATTCCATGCTCAATGCAAAAGTTGATGAATTTTTTGTTAACATATTCTCCACCATTATTAGATCTTAGCTTAATAATTTGATGTCCAGATTGTTTCTCAACAAAGGCCTTAAAGGCCAAGAACATGTTAAAGACTTCACTCTTGAGTTTTAATAAGCATACCCAAGTGCGTATGGAGAAATCATCAATGAAAGTTAAGAAATACTTATAGCCAGAGAATGAAACAACTGGAAGTGGACCACATAAATCACTATGCACAAACTATAAAGGGGTTAAGGCGTGCTAAGAGGCATGTTTTTCAAAACTATCTCGATGATGTTTTTCAAGTACACATCCAGAACAAACACCATCTCTACAAGGTACCATAGGAAGACCTGTCACCGTATTTTATTTACATAGATTTTGAAGGGAGCGATAGTTTAAGTGAGCAAATCGCTCATGCCAAAGTTTTCTCACTTCATCATTATGAGCAAAAAATATCGAGGGAATATTTTATGACCCATAGCTGTTAAATTTATACAACCTTGTAGAATCATTAGCAATGCCAGTAGCTAAAATCTATCTAGGATCTCTTAGGTTCTTAATTACAACATCATGAGATGAAAATTCAATAGTTTTACCTTCACCTGAATGAGTTATCTGATATACCGATAAAAGGTTACAGGATAAGTTAGGAACACATAATACATCATTAAATTGACCATTGTCTAGATGAATAGTTCCAGCCCCTACAACACTAAGAGATCTATCATCACCAACATATATATTTTTGGTGTTATAATCATTTAAAGAAGAAAACATGGCTTTTTTTTTGGCCATGTGATAAGAAGCTCCAGAATCAATGAGCCAGTCATGAGAACGAGAAGAATAAGATACAGTTAGTGCATAACCAGAACGAGATGCTTGACAAGCACATGCAGAAAGTGTTATTCCTGAAGATGAAGTTGAAGATGAAGAGTGCTCCAAATGGATGTTATGCTTCTTCATTGTTGCTTTCAAGGCTTCCATCTTCTTAAAGCATTTGGATTCTAAGTGGCCATCACGATTACAAAAGTTGCAATGTCTATCAGTGTTCTTCCCTTTATTTTTAGTTGCCTTATCCTTTTGTTGAGTTGATTTTTCATTGTGAAACTAAAATGGCTTAGGACCCTTGTTTGGTTTAGAACCATTCTTTTTAGGATGTTTCTTCTTAGGATTCTTTGAACTTAGTTGTTGCTCGACTGTTAAGGCTTTCTTAGATGAGTTTAAAGTATTAAGAAGACCAAGATGTAAGAGTTTTTCTTGTTCTCTTATTAAAGGATCACAAAGGGCATCAAAAGAGGGGGACTTGTAGTCTTGTCTTTGAGAAATAAAAGCTTCTCTAATAGAATGGAAGGTGGAAACAAACACAGAGTAGGTTGGTCCTAACTTAGTAATAATAGAATAGATAAGGCTACCATATTCTTTCTTAACCTTAACACCTTCCAAGAGAAGTCTAAGGGTCTTGAACTTGGACAAAAAATCTTCAATGGAAGAAAAATTATTGGAGTCCAACGTAAGCAACTCATTTTCGAGTTAATGAGCTCTAATTTCATTTTTAATTCCAAAAACTTTATTGATATTTTTCATTGCTTCATCGAGGGTATCAATTTCTGTGATATGGAATCTAAGGTCTGGAGAAATAAACATCCCTATCAACCCACATGCTTGATCTTGCTTATTTTCCCATTTTTCTTGTGTATCTTCATCTTGAGGTTTAGACTCTTGGCCTGAGGTTATTCTATAAAGACCTTTACTTCTAAGTAAATCCACTATGTAGGATAAACATTAGAATTAGTTGGTGTTGTCAAGAAAAACTAGGCATGGAATTTCCATTTTATAAGACATTGAAGTTGTATATGCTGAAACTAAGTGTTCAAATGGAAATATCTCGAAAAAATAGGCCGATTAAAAAAAACATCTTTCGTATGAAAAAGTTATGGATTTTTGAAGAAAAGTTGTTAATGATGCCAATGAACCACATGAATGTTTGGAGGTTGATGATAATGTTATATTTAAAAGAAAAATTCTCCCCTTTCCAAACTTAATCTAATTAGCTCACTTAAAAAAAAATTACTTTATGTGACCCACTTATTTTTTCCCTTGGAAAAATCTTGGCAGATCAACCTCGAAGGGAATCGTTTAAAGCCCGTCGGCCAGACTAGCAGGGCCTAACCCCAAGGGCGTCGATGAGATTTGACCCTGTGACATCCCGATCGGTGAGGTACTTAACAACGGGGACTCGACCAGTTGAACTAACCCTTGGGGCTTATGTGACCCACTTTTATAAATAGGTGAAAGTCACTTTTACAATGGTACTTTATGAACTATCCACTAAATTGTAACTTAAATAAAAGATAAAGTGATTTTAGAATTATAAGTGACTCACTTTTTATAATAGGTGAGAACACTTTTACATAAAATACTGTTAAAACATAAGTTACATTTGTTTTTTGAAAAAGTAACTCAACAAAAAGAAAGACTTGAACCCAATACCTCTATTCTCATAAAGTAACTTTAGACCAAGTGAGCTAGTTTAAAAGGTTAATAAATTTTGGAAAGGAGGAAGGGGGTTTTTTTTCTTTGCTCACTAAAGCTTTGGGGTGCGTGCTTACTTGAAAAACCCCTTTTTTTCCTGCAAAACAAAAAAACAACCACACAAACCAAACAAACAAGAAAAAGTATCCAAGTCTTACAGCTTAAAGTTAGATTTGGTCAGAAACTAGATATTTTCCCCAATGTTTCTATTTTTCCGAGATCACACTAAGGCGCGACGAAAAAGAGCATATGCATGAGAAAAATCCTTTCTTTTTGTTTATAGTTTGCGCAGATTGCACAGAATCGTGGGCAAAGAGCATATGCAGAAATGAAAGGTATAGATCCAGTAATATTTTTATTTTATAGAGGATTATAAACCGAAATAAACAGAGAGATAAATAACTATAAATGGAAATAAAGATTGTATACCTCCATATCTTAAAAATGACATATCTAGGACTACCAGAAACCTTTTCGCATGAAATGAAAGGGGTTGATCACTGGAAAAAATGCTCCTAACATAATAGAGAAGTCCTCTCGGCCTGAAAGCGGTCAGAAATAGTAGATCTAGGAAATGATAATCAGATGTAGTTGTATCAGCTTCGGATTTGGATCTCCAATGAATGCGGTCCTCAGATAGCTCTGATACCATGTAGGAATTTACAAGGTAAGTTCCTTAAATAGAACATCAAAGGACACCACCCGCAAATAGATCATAGATTAGTACACCAATATTCTTGACGTGGTTAAAACCCTCAAAGCGGGAAACGGTCCATGGCCTGAGCCAACGCGGCCACTTTAGGCAATTTATTAATGTAAAAAAAGAAAATTTACATAATCTTCTCTCATGAATGTTCACCTAACAAATGACCCTCCATTCTCTTTAAATAGAGATCATGGACCAATCGGGTGTTAAGCCATGAATAAAGTGTCAGTAATACGGAGGAGATAATGAATCGTCAGATCACTTCATGTCTAGAACATATCATGACTCTTAGATTGTAAGTTACAAAAATTACATACTAAAGAAACACACGTTACCTAACAATACATTAGACCAAGTTATACTTAATTATTTCCTATGTGTCGAAATATCCTAGAAATCCAAATGGAATCAACTCAAAATAGGCTCATTAACATGTGCTAAAAAATAACAGAAAATTACTACTATTTTGCTACAAGAGACTTCGAGAAATTCTAGATTTATGAACTAGTAAACCAATCCAAGTAGCTCAATGATAAGTATGAATTTTCAAAGTTGTTATAAGGATGAATCATGCATGTTACTCTGCAAATAACCTGCAAAACAACTCACTTTAATTATTTAACCGATAAGACCTACACATTCCTAGGATTTTCCCAGTCAGCGGAGCTCCAAAATTTGTTCAATAATTTCATAATATCTTGTTCATTTGTTATCCAATCTTGGTCCATCTTGTATTAGGGAGCAAGTCCCTATATTATCTCATTCATAATTTACTCAATATTGTAGATATCAGTCTTTCGGATTAATCACATCGTTAGGATTTGGTCGACGTTTCGAACCAACCAATGTGGTTCATCCTCAGGACAAGGTGAGAAATCGATCGATCTGAGTGAATAAATAGCAGGGATGTATCATGCCCAGAGTTAGCCGTTAGAGAAATAGTTGTTAATTAGTTGAAAAATAGTCGTTAATTATTTAATAATTTAGTTACAAACTAGCTGTTATATATTATTTTATTATTTATTAAAAAATTTATTATTAAATAATATCAAGTTCTATATTATCTAAAATAATTAATTGTTTGTTAGGGTAAGACCAATCTAGTGGTCCATTTTTGGAGAATACTAGCCATTATGAAATTAATTATTTACTAATAGTAATATTATCTATAAATAATTATAAATGTTAATATAAATTAATTATTTATGCTAATATAAATTGGTTATTAATCCATATTATTAGTAAATAATAATATATGAGGTTTATGAGGTGTAATAGAAATTAATATAAGTTAAATCAGGTTAAAGGAAAACAGTTTGGACTAAATTTGGGATAAATTATAATTCAATATTAAAATTATTAGATGAAAACCTAATTATTCTAGATGAAATTAAAGGTTTACTAGAAAAAAGGATTGGTGATTAGATTAATTAAGACTAAAACATTTAGAGGAGAACTAAATTTCCTGAGGAAAATCTAAAGGATAACGATGAACGAATCGGGATAGTAAAAGCTCACCACCATAAAGTTAAAGAGACAAGGGGGGGGGGGGTGTTGGCTGAGGGGCGGGGGCTAAGGGCGGGAAAACATGTGGGAGGGGGGGGGGGACAAACAGACGAAGGAAGAGTCAAGAAGAGAGAGCTGGAATCCAGCTTTTACTCAATTTCCAGCCATCATCCCTATTAAGGTTTTTTGCATGCCTTTCAATTTCAATTGCTTCTCTGAGTTTCCTGTGGTGGAAATGATCCACCCTAGCAATGACTTTGGATTCTTCAATGCAAACATGGTGCTTTGATTTCTCTACATGCTTGGCAAGGGCTGATGTGTGGGAACGATTGTGTCTAACGTCGGCAGCATGCTCACCAATTCTCAGTTTAATGGATCTTCATGTTTCTCCAATGTAGGGGACCCCACATGAGTAGGGAATAAGGTAAACTCCTTTCGAATCTTTAGGGTCGATGGGGTCCTTAACGGATCTAAGGGAGTTTTTTATGGTTTGGAGAGGTTTGAAAGAAGAGGAGACATTCATCTTTTTAAGAATGTGGGAAATCCTATCAGTGGTCCCTTGGATATAAGGGAGATGAACCTTAGAGATAGGATCAACTCGGGCGGGTTTAGCTTTAGGCGCTTTGCTGGCTTTGAGAAAGGCCTTGAGGATCTTGGGTCTACTATATCCATTATTTTTAAAAACCTCAAGGAGATGAGACTTCTCTTGATCAAGGTGGCTTTCATCAGAGATTCTTAGAGCACGAGTGGAAAGAGTGTTGAGAACACCAAATTTTTGAGTAGGGAAGTGATGAGAACGAGCATGGAGATATTGCCTATGTGGGTCTTTTTCTGAAAAACTTGGTGACAGATAGAACCATCATCCTTCCTAGAAAGGAGAATGTCGAGAAAGGGAAGGCAACCATTCTCCTCAATTTCCATAGTGAACTTGATGGATTCTGATTGCGAATTAAGGCAATTAAGAAACAAATCAAGTTTCTCACAACCATGAGGCCAGATGACACAGGTGTCATCAAAAAATCTCTTCCATTTTTTAGGGCGAAGCTGAGCGGAGGCTAGGGCTTTGGTCTCAAAATCTTCCATAAACAGGTTTGCTATGATAGGGGATCCCATCGCAACACCACAAGTTTGCTCATAGAACTCACCTTGGAAATTAAAGAACGTTGAGGTGAGGCAAAGGCCAACTAACTTGGCAGTGTCTTTATCAGAAATGTGATTGATGATATCAATGGCCTCTTGGATGGGGATTTTGGTGTATAAGGACATGACGTCAAAACTGACCAACAAATCTCCAGGCTCTAATTTGATATCTCTCCACTCTTGAATAAAAGAGGTTGAGTCTTTTACGAAGGAATTAGTACAACCCACAAGAGGTTTGAGATTTTGAGCAAGGAATTTTGCAAGAAGATAGGTAGGTTTGCCTATTGTGTTAACAATAGGTCTTAAGGGAGCCCCAGGTTTACGAATTTTTGGCAAGCCATAAATTTTGGGGGTAAGGGGATTGCTTTCAATGAGCTTCTGGGAGAGAGGAAGAAGAGAAGAATCTGCTTTAATAGCAGATGCAATATCTTTAGAGATGGACTTAATGGGGTTCTTCTTGAGCTTGATGTAACTCCCACTATTAGAAAGGTGGTCCACCATTTTGTGGATATAATCAGACTTATCAAGAATGACAATAGCTCCACCTTTTTCCACTCTAAGGACAACAATGTCTGGGTTGTCTCTAAGGGACTTAAGGGCGAGAAACTCAACTTTGCTCAGGTTTTTCTTAGGAGGCTTAGCCTTCCTAAGAACAACAACATAATCATGTCTAATAGTCTCCTTGACGGGGTCTGAAAGGTCTTTGATCCCATATTTGATGCTACAAATAATGTCATCGATGGGAATCTTAATAAGGGCAAGGGAAAAATTGAGACCCTTATTGAGGAGGCTGAAAACAGAGGGATCAAAAGACATGTTAGAAAGATTGACGACATTCTTAAAACCTAACAGAGACTTATTATTATTATTAACTTTCTCCTTATTAATATTAATATCTTTATTATTAGTATTATTATTGTTATTATTCTTAATGTCTTCTTTTTTATATCTAGTGGAATCGGCAACGGCAGTGGTATCGTACTCACATTACACGGGGTCGAATCCCACCGGCTACCACTATAATCGCTAAGAGGAACCGCCCAGCCCACAAGAACAACCCTCAGGTTAAGACGAGACTTGAACCCGTGACCTGCACAGTGGCACGAACGACTTAGCAGACCGTCCGCTGGCCACGAGACCAAACCCCTGCGGGCGTTATTCTTAATGTCTTCATTATTAATGTTATTGTTATTATTATTATTATTTTGTAAGCTTGGTAGGACTCTCAGATTTTCATGTCCATTACACACCTTGCTATGGGGGAAGGGTAGCTCAAGATTTGAACCCAAGACTTCCGGTTTGGTGAGACTTCATTTCCACAGCCACTGCCACTTGAGCTACCCCATGCGGACAATGTTATTGTTGTTATTATTATTATTAATGTCTTTATTATTATTATTATTCGAAAAAGTAAAATTAATAAAGTTATTATTAAAATGGGAGGAGAAAGTCCAATTATTATCGTTCATAAAATACCTATTCCTATATTTAATAGTATTGAAGGAATGTTTATTGAATTTCTTAATGTCATTTATAGATTTCTTATAATAATTATTATTACTATAAGTAATATTTCTAGAATAATTTTTATTATTAATATTACTCTTATCATAACCTCTACTAGAATTGTTTTTAACGTTGTTTTTATTATTAATATTAATCATATCATCTCCTTTCCTAGAATTGTTTTTAAAGCTAGGTGTTAGTGTCAGTCTTTTCAGCCTTCCTACATTGATCAAATATGCTCTTAAAAAGTGATTTTGAAGTGTCAAGGTCAAATTTTGTCATTTCAGTGAGTCTTCAAGCAAAATTTGGTCACTAGGCAATAGGTCTAGGGTTTGCTTTCACTCCTTGCAAAGTTGCCCAAATGTCAGTCCATGCCATCATTCAGCTGAGTCTATCATCATTCATAGGGTTTTCATTATCATCTCAGTGTCTAATGAGTCAATTCACACCTTGTTCATGCTTCAGTTGTGCCTTGGCAAGGTCATTTCCCTCTCCTAGGGTTTTGAAGGCAATTTCTCTTGGATGGTCAAATCACCGGCAAAACTTGTTTCCTGATGTTCATACACCTTCCCCTATCCTTAAAGTACCTTATCAAACACTCCACATCCCTTAGATCCGCCAAATTCCTCATTTTTGTACAAACCCTAGTTTCTAGCTACAACCTGGCAATTTTCTAGGTTGGGCCTGTGTTTTGCTCTTTTCGACCCCTTCCCCTCACTCAATCACTGAGATTCCACTTTCTCCTGCTTCCTAACATCCCTCCCCACTCCCACAAATTTCCCCAATAATTTAGAAGACCCCTATCCCCTTCATCTCGCTCCATTTCGAAAAAATTCCTTGCTTCACACATCGGGACAAGTCGCACTCAAATGATGTTCCAGAGAAAGCAGAGATGAATTTTGCAAAACTGAGAGAGGTTTTTGTCCAAAACATGCCAAGGAAGAGAAAACTCCTTCACTTTTTTCACAGGTGTCATGGTTTGAGAGAAATGTCAAGAATACCGTTGCCTCAGGAGAATCAAAGGCACCTCTGAAGTGACCTTGGGAAAATCAAGTTTTCTCCTAGCTTGGTTGACCAAATGACTTGCTTGATGGGTAAAATGATAACTAGACACAAATATATTTTCAATGAGCTATCATGAGCTCAATTTGGGGTTGAGGAAGGTATTCAAAAGTTTACTGCAACAACACTCTTCCTTGAGGCAGCCTCATTGGGCACTTTTTGACCAGTCTTGGGAGATTTGATTTTCGACAGGTCAAAGCAACTCCAAATTGAAAAATTCCGGTTGGTTTGGAAATTAGACTCAAAGAAATTTTCAACGAGCTATCCTGCACCCAATTCTGACACCGGGAAGGCCTCCAAAATCCTCCTGCAAAAGCGCGACCACTCAGGAGGTGCGCGACCACTCAGAGGCTCTCCTGCAGTGTTAAATTACAACGTGCGCGACCACTCAGGAGGTGCGCGACCACTCAGGCTGTAAGTGCCAAAATCACCTCCAACTCACTCAAATCTCCTTCAAACTTGCAAATTGGGTTGAGGTAGGCTCTCTACAAATTGTTTTGTTGGTTGATGGTGGTTGTGGATCCTCATGCTTGTGATTATACCTCCAAGAATGCAAGGAAAGAAGACATTGGTAGCTGTTTGTAAATGTAGGCAGAATGCTAGGGTTTGATGTTTGTTTCAAGGTTTTCATGGTCCCATTTGATGCCCTCCCTTGTTCCCCTTTTTCTTCACAAAAGTCATGCTATGTCTCTACTTTTATTATTTGCAAAGAAATCTAAATTTCCCCATCCCCTAATATCTAAACCCTACCCCTCCCTCAAACATATTACAAAACACTAATACCCCCATTGTGATATAAAAATACACACAACAAAAATAAACAAAATGTGGCTGTGTATATAAGCAAAAGCAAAGAAAATATTGCTATGTATATGTGATAAAAGGAATGTTGTTGTGTGTCCCAAAAAAACAACCAACTCTGTTTTCCCTTTTCCCTTCTATCCCCTAATTCCCTTGTTGAAATAAAATCCTTTTTTCCTTTTGACAAAATGTAAATGAATCCCTTGTTCCCCTTAGCATAAAGTGTACATGAAATCCCTTGTTCCCCTTAGCATAAAGTGTACATGAAATCCCTTGAAAAACAGAGGACTGCCTTATGATGTACATTGAAAGGCAAAATCAAATTAGCAAGTGACCTATGCTGTCCCATACCCCTGTTGAACATGTATGTCCTTTCCCTTAATTATTATCATTTATGTTTCCCTAATAAACATATCTCTTTGCAAATGATTTCCCGGTGACTAAGATGAGATTATATGTTTGGCACTTTGTGAATTGTCCCTTGAAAATTCCCTGTTTTCATATGTTTCCCTTTCCTTATTGAAAAATCCCTCCCCTAACATTTCCCTCGTGTCTTTTCCCCTTGAAACAACATAGAGTTCAACATTTTTGCAGGCAGAGACAGCAGTTCACTTTGTCGACTTTTCTCCTAAACCATGTCAGACACCGAAACCTGTGAGCAAAGTGATGACCATTCATCTTCTACAGAGGTTGAGGTACAGAAGAGGAGAAAGAACTTGATGAGCTGTGGAGAATTCGTAGCAACCGAGACTTGAACCATAGGAGGCCGGGTGACTTGTGGCATAGGGACCGGGAATCAAAGCTCATCAGTTCAAATGTACACTTGCAGCAGCTGTTGGAGAAGGCAAATCATGACAAAGAGCTGCTCCGCAACATGAAAACACACTATTGGGCAAGATTGCATGTTTGCAAGGCTAAAATGAAAATTCTCCAAAGGAAGCTGTCAGAGGCCCAGAAGAAGAAGAAAAGGACAAACCCACTCCGTATCTTGGCTGAGGCATCCCTCACTCACCATGGTACTCATTAGCCTTCATCCAGCAGAAAAATCAAAAAATTTTGAGAGTTTTGGAGCATTTTGGAAATTTTTTGGAAATTTACAGGTTTTTGCCTGTGGAGTGGTCTCACCCCCCGCGCGACCACTCGTGAGGATTGCTCGGAATTGCAAAAAGCTGACATTTTTGGAAAGGGTATGCAAAGACTAAAATTACCTATACTTGGGAGAAGCCTGATTTTGAGATTTGAGCCTCCAAAAGCTCAAAATACATAAAAAAAAATGACTTTCTGCCCACTTTTTGAGTTGCAGAAAGTGACCTTGGGAGAATTGACTTTTGAGGAGTCCAATCAACTCCAAATCCAGAAATTCCACTTAGGATGGAAAGTAGACAGACCAAGCTTTCCAATGAGCCATCTTACACCTAATTTGGACCAGTGGAACCCACTCAAAAGTTGCTGCAAAGGGGCGCGACCACTCGAGCAGGGGGCGCGACCACTCGAGCTGAATTTGGCAGTTTTGACTTTTCAGGCCAGAAAACACTGTTTTCACCTTGGTTGATGATTTTTACTTGTAGATGATGGATGAATGTATAATTTTCATGGCACATTGATAGATTTTATCTCTCTTTACCCTTCTAGAAGCTTCCTTGATGTAAAAAGTGAATAATTAATGCATGGATGAGTTAGCTAAGTAATAGAGGCAAGTTGTTTGACTACCTATTATCTAGTGCTTAGTTTAGAATCAGTTCAAACTGCTCCTAGGAAGCTGAGCTCGACCCCTAGAGGTGGGGAAAGGAGTTAGATGGTCTATATTATGCCTTCTCTTGCTCATTTTCATGGTTGGACTCTTGAGGGAGAAGCTCTATTGTATATTTTACTTGTATCTCTGCAATTTGAGGAAAAGGAAGGCCAGGGTTTTGCAGACATCATTGTGGATTCTTGTGGATTATTATGTTGATGGTGTGTTTCCTACTTGTCATTGTAAGTGTGTTTATGTGTTCCATCTCTTATTCTATTGCTGCTAATTAAACAAAAGAAGTGATAAAGTTTGAATTCATGCATGCCATGCTCAGCTTTCAATTTTGTTTAATATTTATGTTTTCCACTGTCTAAAGAGGATTCAAAGCCATTGTTTTCCCTCTTTAGCTCCCTCTCTTTCTTCCTTGATCATCCATCTCAGCTTAAGGCATCAGCACAAACTCCTTCCTTGCCCCAAAGACCCACCTGCAAAAACTGAGCTCAATCCCCACACCCTGAATTGCACTCCCTCCAATTGCCACCAAAAACCCCAAAAACTTTAGATCAACCCTCCTTATCAGTTTACTAGCCTAATATCAGTGTTCCTAATTGGGTCAGCTCATCCTATTGAAAGATCTACCGAGTTTGACCGAAGAGAGCCTTCTCATACCCTGTAGGGCTAGCTACGAGGTGAAATGGTTTGATGTTGCCTTGAAGGTTTACCTTCCTCAGCCTAGGGTGAAATCTCAAGCGCTAACATAGTGGCGACCATACTGGGGAGAACAAACTTGTTTGTGGGTTGATGTGTTTGTTTCATAAGTCTTAGACGGAGCCTGAAGTTACGCCAGAAGCCTTCGAAAACGCTCTTGTTTTACATCAGCGTTAGTAGATAAACGCTGCTTCAGTCAATCTCCGTGAGCTTGTGAATACGACCACTTCAATTGCACTTTACCCTAGTACATGTATCAAGTTCAGATCTGATTGTTGATAGTGGACAACGATCAGACACTTGAAAGGCTGAAATCATTCACTGGCGACTCCTTTCACTGAAAAATCCAGAGATCAGTGTTTCATGGTGACTTCACTGCAGGAAGATCAGTAGCTGTGAGATTTTCATGATGGACCTAATTGCAAGAAGATATGCTCCCATGAGCCGAGATCACATTCCAGGTTTTCCGAATAAGATTCCAAAGGTAGATTGGTCAAGGAATCTGCCTACATTTAATGATGATGGTAAGAAGGATGCTGCTTTACATCTAGTTAGATTTCACATGCATATTCGCAAGTTGAAGGTTGATTTTCCTGAAGATTGCTTGATGAAGATATTCTTGGCCACTCTGGAAGGTAAAGCTCAATCATGGAATGAAAGTTTGCCACCTGCTTGTATTTACTATTTAAAGGATTTTCATGCTGTGTTCATTGAAAGATATAAGGACTCTTATCCATCATTAAATTTAGTTCAAGACTGTTGCAAGCATGCCTATATTTTTATTGATAGCCTTGAGAAGTTTTATGAAGATGATAATTTCATGGATGAAGAGATCCTGGAAGCCCTGTATGAAAAGCCGTTTCAGCAGCACATAGAAATCTTAGAGGATACTTGTCAAGATCAGCAGGTTGAAGATGGTCATATGGCTGAAATTGATGAAAGAGAAGAGCTTGTTTCAGATCCGTCCACAGAAGAAGACAACGTGCAAGATAACCAAGATTCAAGTTTAGAATGTAATGCAGTCAACTCAGCTATTTCAGATCAAGATTCAGATCATGGTGACCAAGCATACCTTGTGCCGAATCCTGAAAAGGAGAATTTTGTTGTTGAGACCATAGACAAAGTTTTTGATCCAAATGTTCTCATGCCATTAGAACAGAGCCTGCATGAGGAGGTAATTCAGTCAGCTCATGAACATCAAGATGAGATCTTTGTTCAAGTAAGTGAAAACTCTTCTTTCAATCATAATTTGGATAGTTTGATTGCCATGTCATATGAAGATGATCAACAATGTTTCCAAGTTTTAGAATATCAGGACCGTCATTCAAATTTTTCATGTTTTGAAATGTTATTTCAAGAAGACAAGACTTGTTTGAGCAAAGGGAAACCGAAAGTCTTATCTCCTTTGTCTGAAGAAGAGATAGATCAGCTTTTGAAAGGTCTTGTTACAGCCCAAGCTACAACAGATTTGCAATGCACACATAGTCAGGAAAGTATTGGGGAAGCTTCTTCTTCTGTTGAAAAAGATGATTGTCTTGTAGATCAACAAATAGATAATGTTTTCCTTCACAAATATGATAATCTGGCTGTCATATCATATGAAGATCACTTACCATATTGTCTGACTACCGAAGATCAGAGCATACAGGATTCCCTTTCAGATTCTTCATATGTTTCATGTGCTGAAGTGTTTTTTCAAGAGGAGCTTTGCTCACCTACTTGTTCAGAGTTTTTTGAAGCCCATGAGCATACTTTCACCGAAGCACATGAGGAAGGCAGATCAGAAATTGAAACAAAGTACACCTTGTTCTTTCAGCAGGAGGTGGCAATGGTAAATCTTCATGTTTTTCACGATCCTCTAGCAAGTTTGTTACAGTCAGCAGTGAAAGTGATTATTGCAGTGTTTAGTGATGAAGGAGATCATGGTCAGCTATGTTTTTGGATTCCTAGTTATCAGTTTGTATTGTTGACCAGAAGATCTAATTGGGAGAATCAATCAAGAAGGCATCTGCTTGATTGGTTGCATTGGCATTTTGATATAGTTTGATGTATATTGTCTTGTAAGAAACACAGGTGGTTGTCATCATGATTTCACATCTTGATGGATTGCTGCCCTTTCAAAAAACTTTGTAAAGTCTTGTTTGAAGTCAGTCATGAGTCATTTGTGTTTGGTCTATTGAGTGAGTTTTTTCAAGTTATTTCAGTTTGTCATCGAGTCGGTTTGAGTCAATTTTCAGTCAGTTTTCAGTCAAGTTTTCAGTCAATAAATGAGTCAAAGACTTGTGTTTTTTGCCGAAATAATGACTCCATTGCCCAATGACTATAAGGCACTGGTCTGCTCTCCCAGAGGTCTGCGGTTCTTGGCACCTCCAAGGAGATACCATCCCCATTGGAGCCAATGTTAGTTTCAGTCTTTTCAGCCTTCCTACAGTGATCAAATATGCTCTTAAAAAGTGATTTTTAAGTGTCAAGGTCAAATTTTGTCATTTCAGTGAGTCTTCAAGCAAAATTTGGTCACTAGGCAATAGGTCTAGGGTTTTCTTTCACTCCTTGCAAAGTTGCCCAAATGTCAGTCCATGTCATCATTCAGCTGAGTCTATCATCATTCATAGGGTTTTCATTATCATCTCAGTGTCTAATGAGTCATTTCACACCTTGTTCATGCTTCAGTTGTGCCTTGGCAAGGTCATTTCCCTCTCCTAGGGTTTTGAAGGCAATTTCTCTTGGATGCTCAAATCACTGGCAAAACTTGTTTCCTGATGTTCATACACCTTCCCCTATCCTTAAAGTACCTTATCAAACACTCCACATCCCTTAGATCCGCCAAATTCCTCATTTTTGTACAAACCCTAGTTTCTAGCTTACAACCTGGCAATTTTCTAGGTTGGGCCTGTGTTTTGCTCTTTTCGACCCCTTCCCCTCACTCAATCACTGAGATTCCAATTTCTCCTGCTTCCTAACATCCCTCCCCACTCCCACAAATTTCCCCAAGAATTTAGAAGACCCCTATCCCCTTCATCTCGCTCCATTTCGACAAAATTCCTTGCTTCACACATCGGGACAAGTCGCACCCAAATGATGTTCCAGAGCAATAAGAGATGAATTCTGCAAAACTGAGAGAGGTTTTTGTCCAAAACATGCCAAGGAAGAGAAACCTCCTTCACTTTTTGCACAGTTGTCATGTTTTGAGAGAAATGTCAAGAATACCGTTGCCTCAGGAGAATCAAAGGCACCTCTGCAGTGACCTTGGGAAAATCAAGTTTTCTCCTAGCTTGGTTGACAAAATGACTTGCTTGATGGGTAAAATGATAACTAGACACAAATATCTTTTAAATGAGCTATCATGAGCTCAATTTTGGGTTGAGGAAGGTATTCAAAAGTTGACTGCAACAACACTCTTCCTTGAGGCAGCCTCATTGGGCAATTTTTGACCAGTCTTGGGAGATTTGATTTTTGACAGGTCAAAACAACTCCAAATTGAAAAATTCCGGTTGGGTTGGAAATTAGACTCAAATATATTTCCAACGCGCTATCCTGCACCCAATTCTAACACCGGGAAGGCCTCCAAAAGCCTCCTGCAAAAGCGCGACCACTCAGGAGGTGCGCGACCACTCAGGCTGTAAGTGCCAAAATCACCTCCAACTCACTCAAATCTCCTTCAAACTTGCAAATTGGGTTGAGGTAGGCTCTCTACAAATTTTTTTGTTGGTTGATGGTGGTTGTGGATCCTCATGCTTGTGATTATACCTCCAAGAATGCAAGGAAAGAAGACATTGGTAGCTGTTTGTAAATGTAGGCAGAATGCTAGGGTTTGATGTTTGTTTCAAGGTTTTCATGGTCCCATTTGATGCCCTCCCTTGTTCCCCTTTTTCTTCACAAAAGTCATGCTATGTCTCTACTTTTATTATTTGCAAAGAAATCTAAATTTCCCCATCCCCTAATATCTAAACCCTACCCCTCCCTCAAGCATATTACAAAACCCTAATACCCCCATTGTGATATAAAAATACACACAACAAAAATAAACAAAATGTGGCTGTGTATATAAGCAAAAGCAAAGAAAATATTGCTATGTATATGTGATAAAAGGAATGTTGTTGTGTGTCCCAAAAAAAAAACCAACTCTGTTTTCCCTTTTCCCTTCTATCCCCTAATTCCCTTGTTGAAATAAAATCCTTTTTTCCTTTTGACAAAATGTAAATGAATCCCTTGTTCCCCTTAGCATAAAGTGTACATGAAATCCCTTGAAAAACAGAGGACTGCCTTATGATGTACATTGAAAGGAAAAATCAAATGAGCAAGTGACCTATGCTGTCCCATACCCCTGTTGAACATGTATATCCTTTCCCTTAATTATTATCATTTATGTTTCCCTAATAAAAATATCTCTTCGCAAATGATTTCCCGGTGACTAAGATGAGATTATATGTTTGGCACTTTGTGAATTGTCCCTTGAAAATTCCCTGTTTTCATATGTTTCCCTTTCCTTATTGAAAAATCCCTCGCTTAACATTTCCCTCGTGTCTTTTCCCCTTGAAACAACATAGAGTTCAGCATTTTTGCAGGCAGAGACAGCAGTTCACTTTGTCCACTTTGCTCCTAAACCATGTCAGACACCGAAACCTGTGAGCAAAGTGATGACCATTCATCTTCTACAGAGGTTGAGGTACAAAAGAGGAGAAAGAACTTGATGAGCTGTGGAGAATTCGTAGCAACTGAGACTTGAACCGTAGGAGGCCAGGTGACTTGTGGCCTAGGGACCGGGAATCAAAGCTCATCAGTTCAAATGTACACTTGCAGCAGCTGTTGGAGAAGGCAAATCATGACAAAGAGCTGCTCCGAAACATGAAAACACACTATTGGGCAAGATTGCATGTTTGCAAGGCTAAAATGAAAATTCTCCGAAGGAAGCTGTCAGAGGCCCAGAAGAAGAAGAAAAAGACAAACCCACTCCGTAACTTGGCTGAGGCATCCCTCACTCACCATGGTACTCATTAGCCTTCATCCAGCAGCAAAATCAAAAATTTTTGAGAGTTTTGGAGCATTTTGGAAATTTTTTGGAAATTTACAGGTTTTTGCCTGTGGAGTGGTCTCACCCCCCGCGCGACCACTCGTGAGGATTGCTCGGAATTGCAAAAAGTTGACATTTTTGGAAGGGTATGCAAAGACTAAAATTACCTATACTTGGGAGAAGCCTGATTTTGAGATTTGAGCCTCCAAAAGCTCAAAACACATCAAAAAAATGACTTTCTGCCCACTTTTTGAGTTGCAGAAAGTGACCTTGGGAGAATTGACTTTTGTGGGGTTAAATCAACTCCAAATCCAGAAATTCCACTTAGGATGGAAAGTAGACAGACCAAGCTTTCCAATGAGTCATCTTGCACCTGATTTGGACCAGTGGAACCCACTCAAACGTTGCTGCAAAGGGGCGCGACCACTCGAGCAGGGGGCACGACCACTCGAGCTGAATTTGGTAGTTTTGACTTTTCAGGCCAGAAACCACTGTTTTCACCTTGGTTGATGATTTTTACTTGTAGATGATGGATGAATGTATAATTTTCATGGCACATTGATAGATTTTATCTTTCTTTACCTTTCTAGAAGCTTCCTTGATGTAAAAAGTGAATAATTAATGCATGGATGAGTTAGCTAAGTAATAGAGGCAAGTTGTTTGACTACCTATTATCTAGTGCTTAGTTTAGAATCAGTTCAAACTGCTCCTAGGAAGCTGAGCTCGACCCCTAGAGGTGGGGAAAGGAGTTAGATGGTCTATATTATGCCTTCTCTTGCTCATTTTCATGGTTGGACTCTTGAGGGAGAAGCTCTATTGTATCTTTTACTTGTATCTCTGCAATTTGAGGAAAAGGAAGGCCAGGGTTTTGCAGACATCATTGTGGATTCTTGTGGATTATTATGTTGATGGTGTGTTTCCTACTTGTCATTGTAAGTGTTTTTATGTGTTCCATCTCTTATTCTATTGCTGCTAATTAAACAAAAGAAGTGATAAAGTTTGAATTCATGCATGCCATGCTCAGCTTTCAATTTTGTTTAATATTTATGTTTTCCACTGTCTAAAGAGGATTCAAAGCCATTGTTTGCCCTCTTTAGCTCCCTCTCTTTCTTCCTTGATCATCCATCTCAGCTTAAGGCATCAGCACAAACTCCTTCCTTTCCCCAAAGACCCACCTGCAAAAACTGAGCTCAATCCCCACACCCTGAATTGCACTCCCTCCAATTGCCACCAAAAACCCCAAAAACTTTAGATCAACCCTCCTTATCAGTTTACTAGCCTAATATCAGTGTTCCTAATTGGGTCAGCTCATCCTATTGAAATATCTACCGAGTTTGACCGGAGAGAGCCTTCTCATACCCCGTAGGGCTAGCTACGAGGTGAAATGGTTTGATGTTGCCTTGAAGGTTTACCTTCCTCAGCCTAGGGTGAAATCTCAAGCGCTAACACTAGGGACAACGTTGTAATTAAAGTTCGAAACCGCGGATTCAGATAGGTTTCTAGCTTTGGAAGATGGGGGGGGAATCACTGAATTTAGGGGACAGGAATTGGGGAGGAATGATATAGGGCGGAGAGGATGGGAGTTGATTGGAGGAGGGCGAGGGAGGCGAGGAATAGGCAGCAATCGGATCGGAGGAAGAATGTGTATCATAGGGAAAAGAAGCTAAGGATGCTGGATTTTGTTCAATCGAGGATGATGGATCAGATGGCGAGGAACCGGATGGGGAGATATTCAGGATCCTGTCAGATGGCTGGTTGGATGAAGCGCGAGATGGTGTGCTGGCTGGCGATCCATATTCTTCATATAATCGATTTTCATGACCTCCTCTATGAGGTTCGATGGAGAAATACGCTACCCGAGAATCAAGAAGGGATGAGGTTGGAATAGCAAGCGGTGCTGAGGTTGGAGTAGAATGCAGTGTTGAGGCTGGAATAGAATGTGGTGTTGAGGGTGGGGTAGATGACGGAATCGAAACTGAGGTCACCGAGATGACTGCAACATGCTCAGAACCGGACGGTGGAGAAGACGGAAATGAGTCTGAGCTGGAATTAAGCGAGCAAGTTTTTCGAAAAAAGACCCACACGGAGCAATATCTCCATGCTCGTTCTCATCACTTCCCTGCTTAAAAATTTGTGTTCTCAGCACTCTTGCCACTCGTGCTCTAAGAATCTATGATGAAAGCCAGCTTGATCAAGAGAAGCTCATTTCCTTGAGGTTTTTAAAAATAATGGGTATAGTAGACCCGAAAGCCTCACGGCCTTTCTCAAAGCCAGCAAAGCGCTTAAAGCTAAACCACCCGAGTTGATCCTATCTCTAAGGTTCATTTCCCTTATATCCAAGGGACCACTAATAGGATTTCCCACATTCTTAAAAGGATGAATGTCTCATCTTCTTTCAAACCTCTCCAAACCATACAAAACTCCCTTAGATCCGTTAAGGACCCCATTGAGCCTAAACATTTGAAAGGAGTTTACCTTATTCCCTGCTCCTATGGGGTCCCCCTACATTGGAGAAACAGGGAGATCCATTAAACTGAGAATTGGTGAGCATGTTTCTGACATTAGACACAATCGCTCCTGCACATCAATGCTTACCGACCATGCAGAGAAACCAAAGCACCATGTTTGGATTGAAGAATCCAAAGTCATTGCTAGGGTGGATCATTTCCACCACAGGAAACTCAGAGAAGCAATTGAAATTGAAAGGCACGCAAAAAACCTTAATAGGGATGATGGCTGGAAATTGAGTAAAAGCTAGATTCCAGCTCTCTCTTCTTGACTCTTCCTCCGCCTGTTTGTTCCCCCCCCTTTTCCCATCCTCAGCCCGCCCCACGTTCTTTTTCCCCTTGTCTCTTTAACTTCGTGGTGGTGAGATTTTATTATCCTGATTCTTTCATCGTTATCCTTTAGATTTTTCTTAGGAAAGTTAGTTCTCCTCTAAATATTTTAGTCTTAATTAATCTAATCACCAATCCTTTTTTCTAGTAAACCTTTAATTTCATCTAAAATAATTAGGTTTTCATCTAATAATTTTAATATTGAATTATAATTTATCCCAAATTTAGTCCAAGCTTTTTGCCTTTAACCTAATTTAACTTATATTAATTTCTATTATACCTCATAAACCTCATATATTATTATTTACTAATAATATGGATTAATAACCAATTTATATTAGCATAAATAATTAATTTATATTAACACTTCTAATTATTTACAGATAATATTAATATTAGTAAAATAAATAATTTCATAATTATACATTTCATAACGGATAGTATTCTCCAAAAATGGGACCACTAGATTGGTCTTACCCTAACAAACAATTAATTATTTTAGAAAATATAGAACCTGATATTATTTAATAATAAAATTTTTAATAAATAATAAAATAATACATAATAGCTAGTTTGTAACTAAATTATTAAATAATTAATGACTATTTTTCAACTAATTAACAACTATTTCTCTAACGGCTAACTTTGGGCATGATACATCCCTGTTGTTTATTCACTCAAATCGATTGATTTCTCACCTTGTCCTAAGGATGAACTACATTGGTTGGCTCGAAACGTCAACCAAATCCTAACAATGTGATTATTCTGAAAGACTGATATCTACATTATGGATCACAAAAGTATTAGATCTAACATTACTCAATATTCTCTCAATATTCTGCAAAAATAAATAATATTAGGCACATAATATGCACTTATCTCTAAACCTTCCTAAGAACATATTAAAGCTAAAAAATCATTATTAAGTGTAGAAGGAAAGATTTAATATAGCCTTTATGTGCCTAAGAAAGGTTAGATGAGCCTTAATTTGTGTCTAATTTGGAGGCCCATCACTGCTAATGAATTACGACTGAAAACAAAGGACACAAATTACTTCTACTCAATCTGCAAAAGAGAAAACATACAATAGAAACCCATGCAATCATTCAAATACAATGAACACAATATTTTTCATAGGGAAACCAATTGGGAAAAACCCCTCCTCTCTTTTGTATTATATCAGATGAGGTAATGATCAATTACAATGACAACTTCAATCCTTGAAGCTCATCCTGCACTACAATATTGATCTCCTGGTCTGGAAAATACCGAGCCTACACTCGCATTCATGCACTCACATTATTGCACTCACTCCTATTTACTTGAGCAATTTTGAGTAAATTAGCTCATCTTCTACATACGAACTATGTACAGTCAATAGTATACAATAATAAATATAATTATGCCTTTTCCTTTCACCCAACTAGGCAATTCGAATTGCATGCATGACTAGGGCTATTTTTAGTAAATTGACTATTTAACTAAGAGATGAGTGAGTTAACAACATTTACATCTACTCAACTGAACTCCTACTAACTCGATTCATAAAGAGAGCTCAGATAACTAAGTTTCACTAACTATAACTCCACTAGATTCCTAGATCTTAGCAATCAACTCATGCACAACTCTACTTCTAGCCCACAAACTCGAATTCATTGATTTAACTAAGTGAATTGGTCATGTCACTCCTACTAACAACAACTCAAGTTCCTGCTGATGTGGAATTTCAAATTTCTCCATTTAACTAAGGCACAAGTCAAATGAAGCCTTTCCTTGCTGCAATTTAACACTGCTCATACAAGGAATCAATGCAGAGCCCAAACTAAAGCATCTTCGTGAAGTATTCTTCCTGTCATCTACACTCCCTATCTAGTCAGAATTTGTATATCCCTGCAAATGTACATCATTGTTTAAGTCATATCTCAAACCATAATTTACAGTACCACTTAGATATCTCAATATGTGCTTTGTTGTAATCTAATGTTCATGTCTCAGTGCCATATGGAACTTGCTCAACATGTTTACTACAAAGCAAATGTTCGCCCCATGGTATTAACCAAATACATCAATGAGCCAATAAATTGTCGGTACATGGTCGAATCTACCAAATTAGATTCAAAGTCTCTCAATTTCTTCAAATTAGCCATTGTGGGAGTTGGCATGGATTTATAGTCCATCATGCCAAACTATTGAAGGATATCAATAACATACTTTCCTTAACTAAGGAAAATTTCACTAGGATTTTTCCATGCTTCCAGTCCTAAATAATAATGCATTGAGCCAAGATCCTTCATGTCAAACTTAGAGGCCAAATGTATCTTACACTGAATAATGAGAGGCTCAATGCCTGTCAAAAATAAATCATCAACATATAGTAGTAAAATCACAGGTGCATTCTCCACAACCTCGAAATAGAGATTTGGATCAACATCACTCTTGGAAAATCCAAGTCTCTTTAGATAGTTATCAATATGAGCATACCAATCTCATGGAGCTTGCTTGATTCCATACAAGACTTTCTTCAACCTGCAAATGTGAGACTCCTTCCCATATGGCTCGAAACCTTGAGGTTGCTCTATGTACACCTCTTCCTCAATTACACCATTGAGGAAAACAGTCTTTACATCCATCTGATGTAAAATCTAACCCAAATAAGCAGTAAGAGAAATAATAGATCTAATAGAGGTGTACGTGGCAATTAGGGCACATGTCTCATCATAGTCCTCTCCCTCTTTCTGGGAGAAACCTGTAGCCATAAAACCTTGTATTTGTCGATACTTCCATTCATTTTATGCTTGATCTTATATATCCATTTGGAAGTCACCGCTAACTTCCCTTCAGATCTCAACGCAATATATGGATTGATATTCTTCAACCATAACATCCTTCCATACTTGTTGGCTAACAACTTCTTCATAAGTGGAAGGTTTTGCATCAATGAGACTAGTAATAAAGTTGCATAACTAGAGAACCTTTTAGGTTTCTTAATTTCTCTGGATATTCCATATGGAGCTGCATGTCCTTCTACTTCTTCCAAGGTAGATCTAATCCATGCTAGTCTTTTACTGGTCTCAAGAACAACAACTAGTTCCAAATTTTCACAAGGCCCTTCTAGCACTTTAGAGTTTTATGTAGATCTTGAATGATCTTCCTAAGAATCCTCATGTTCTTATTCATCGTTGGAGTCCCTAGAAACTTCTTTAGACTTCTAATATGCAAACTTCTCATCAAAGGTAACATTCCGACTGACCTCAACCAATCGCAACCCTAGAATATAGATTCCATAAGCCTTTGATGATTCACTATAACCAACAAATATTCCTTTCTTTCTTGAAGGTTATAGCTTCTTCCTCTTATCCTTTGGAATGTGAATGTAAACTAGGAAACCAAATATTCTCAAATGCCTAACCTTTGGCTTCTATTCAATGAATGCTTCTTCAGGAGTCATATCTTCCAGAATTCAATGAGGACTTCTATTTTGAATGTATACAGCTGTTAAGGATGCTTCTCCCCATAAGAATATAGGAAATTCTTGATCATGCATCATAACCTTGACAAATTCTTCAATGGACATGTTCTTTCTTTTTGCCACTCCATTTTGTTGAGGTTTATAGGGGACAATTAGTTCCTCTTAATCTCAGCTTCTTTACAGAAGGAAACAAGTTGATCCAGACTTATACATGAATGCAACAAAATACATATATAACCATACACACAGAGATCCAACAGAAATAAAACTTCATTTCATTAATATCAAAGAACTGAAATATGCTTAAATACAGAATGGAAATAAACTAGCTCGAGAAATGGTAACTTATCTCTAAGAAGAGATGTGGTGACTACATGCCTCTGAACTATGTTACAATGAGGCTCAAGGGCCTTTTTATTATTGAACAAAAAAGGGAAAACCCTAAGCAACCAAAACCCTAACCCCAAGAGATAGAACGACAAAAGTTTGTGGGCCTCATTGGGGTTAGCTCGGCAACTAACTTATCGGGGTCGTAATTTGAACATATGATCTTCCTTTGGCGCATACGATACCTCGTTGGAAGATCTCTCTGAGTACTACAATATTTTCCGTAGGAGATAAATTTGGGCCTGCTGCGAACCTAAAAAAAATGTCGTTTAGGGGGTCAAAACTGCTCTGGAAGTTCAAGACCCAAAAAACTATTAAAAATAGTAAATGTTGTTATAAACAAGGAAACTGATGAAAGAAACTAAAGGTCTAGGTGGAATAGGCAGGTGGCCACCAATATCCACATGGATCACAAGCTCTTTTAAAGTGTATTCTCCTCCATTGTTAGACCTTAAAATCTCGATCTTCCTTCCTATGAAGTTCTTTACTTCAACCTTGAATTCTTGAAACTTGGTGAAGATTTCATCATTGGTCTTCATGAGATAGATCCACGTCTTATGAGAGAAGTAATTAATAAACATTACATAGTATAACGAACCTCCAAGTGATATCATTGACATAAGACCACATACATTAAAATGAATCATATCCAAGATTTCTTTGGATCTACTATCATTACTTGGAAATGACTTCTTGATATTCTTTCCAAGTGCACAACCTTTACATACACCTTCATGTTCTATATGCAATTCAGGCACAACCGAAACTATTTGACTCAAAGCATGTAAGACTCTATAATGAAGGTGAGCATATCTCCTATGCCATAATTCACATCGATTGATTTCATCATGTACTAAATCTTGAGTTGGTTGACCTAAGAGTCTATACAATCTTCCTTCATAAATTCCAATAGCTCTAGCATAATTTATAATAGAGCCCTTGGGCCATACAAGTAGTCTACCATCAACAAGTGATACTATATCTCCTTTATCTTCCAAACATGCAATAGAGACTCAATTCTTTCTCAAACGTGGCAAATATAGCACATTGTTGAGATGAACATTGTTACAAGATTCTAGCTCAATGGATGTATTTCCAATTGTTTTGAATGCATAACTATGGTTGTCTCCAAGATCTACCCTTTGTGATAATATTCTTTCCATCATGCTACTATATTAACATGATCTCCTATCATATGCCTTGAAGCACCATTATCCACAAGCTACATATCATAATCATCTGCAGTAAAACCTATTATAGTAGAGAAATAAAAGAAACCTTTGTCACCTTTGGATTTCTTTGGATGTTCATCAATGTTAGTTTCTGAAGCATGTTTTTTTTCTCTCCTCTTTCTATTATTCACTCCTTTAGGACATTGGATCATATAATGACCAAATTTGTGACAATGATAGCATTGAATCTTTGACATATCCTTCTTTCCTTATGGAGTAGGTCTTCCTTTTGATTTTCTATTTTGGAAACCAAACTTATTTCCTTCATTCTTCTTCTTGAAACGTGTTGCAAATGCTTAAGAGTCTTTGTCCTTTTGTCTCTTGATATAAGCCTTGCTTCTTATTGAGCACAAGAAGTTTGTAGTTCTTCAAAATAGGGAACTTCCTTCTTGCTACTTTTAACGGTTGCAAATGCATCCCATGATCTAGGTAGTCCATTAAGTGTTGTAGTCACAAGTTCCTTCTTAGAGATGACTTCGTCATTTTCTTGAAGTTTGTATCTTAGTTGAGAGATTCTTATGAAACATGAAGCCACAATGTCATCATTTTTCATCCTTACATCACAAAGCTCATTCTTCATATTCATGACCTAACCAATGTTGTTGACTGTAAATAGATCGGTTAGGGCATCATACATTGCCTTTGAATTTTCAAGCTTTGAAATGTAAGGGATTATGAGATCTCTAATGGAATCCACAATAAGGCTCATGGACGTAATGTCATCTTCCTTGAAATTCTATTTTCCTACATTATTTGTTGGTTCTACACCCTTTCCCTTCATGATATCCAAATATTTATTATTTGCAAGAATAAGATCAATCCTAGTTTTCCAAGCTTTGAAGTTTGAAGCCCCTTATAACTTGTTCTCTGACTTCATAAAGGAATCCATGGATGTATATTAATAATCAAGAAGGTATTAACAATAGTGATCTCAATGTAGGCCAATGGATACAAGCATAATATTTTTGAAAACTGATAATTACTTCTAATGATGTTGCTATTCTTTTAATTTATCAGTATATCATTAGGCAATTATACTTTAGAAATTTGGTAATACCCTCCTCCCACATCCACCCAAGTAACCATTCCAACCAGGGTAAACATGAGACGAGAGGCTACTATGTTCAGATTCGACCTTCTATGTGACCTTAAGGATGTGGAATCGACAGAACATCACACAACAATCATCCAACATCATCAACATAACCCTCAAGATACAAGTCAACCACTCAGACAACCTGTCCCTGGGTTCCACTGTTGTTCTGGATATCTTAGGCCATATTCACTCACATGCTATGGGCAAGGGAGTGACCAACAACCTAAAGTTTCTCTCACAGATTTGCCTGCTAGCAACCAAAGACCAAAATTTCCAGTTCTGTGCCAGTGACCCTGATATTTAAGCCACTTTTTCAGGCCCAGAGGCCAGGGCACTGCCCAGAATGGAGTGATAGATTGAAATCATTAAAAATACAGGGAAACAATGATGCAAAATAAATAATATGAACAAGACCATAACCAAACCCCTACTAGCCATGCCAAGCATTTCATCAAACATATCATCAACATGTAATGGACAGGTGTAAACAACATAATTAAGTGTAGGGATCTCATACTTATCTGAGGATCACTATGAACCATTGTTCCCTCATGTCATTTTTTGCATTATCATATATTAGGCCATAGATACACTATCCATTCATTTACAAGTAAAAACATGCTAAGATCCATACATAGTTGTTGTCATAAAATATACATATAACCAGAATAATAGGAACAGAATTACCATAAACATATCAGCCATCAAATCCACATATACACATGAAAATAGGGGGAATGAATTCCTCATTAATGAATGCAATAAACCAATCAGAGATGGGACTACCACGTTCCACCCGACCATAGAATGGCTGAGCCAAATATCTCTCAATCCATTCACCCCCGTGCCATATTCCAAGCATGAATGTGGGACTCAAACCAAAGGAACCAACCAAGGCATACCGAGGCCAAACCACCTCACCATCATCAATAGAAACTAGTATTTACAGTAATCTATCATGTATCACTAGGCCAACACAATGAACACATCATAGCAGGATTTACTGTGATCTCCACCCGATCACCAGGCAAAATAAGCATGGATGCCACGGAATTTCTCCACCTACACCATGAGGAATTTTCCTGTCTCCTAATCTCTCAAGCTTTACTGCAATCAAAACGCGGATCACTAGGCCCTAAACCGAGACCCACTCTCTAAGATTTACCGTATATCCCAAACCCGAGATTACTAGGCCCAATGGAGAGAAAACCACCTCTTGGCTTTACCGTATATCCTTCCATTCACCAATAAGGATTCCTAGGCCCACCGAGGCAACATAATCATGGCTTTACCGCAACCCACAATCTTGCTTAGGGGTCACTAGGCAAGTGGCTTTACCATGATCCACAGTTTAGTTCAGGGACCACTAGGCCATGTGCTATATCATTCGGGGATCCACCCCACTCAGCTTCAAATTCATCCGACAATCTAGCTCAACCAAAACATGAGAACCCATCACACCATGGCTATCTGGAAATGGAAAGGCTAGGCTAAAAACACTGTTACACCTAGAAAAACCCATGCCATGATAGAAAATAACCACATGCATTCCAAATCTAGCAAATAAAAATACACATGCAAGTCGATACTTGTAATGAAGTTTGTTGTAGCTGCTTGATCCTGCTTTTCCCTACTTGATCTTTGCTTCCTCTTGCCTTCTTTTCCTTTCTTTCTCCAATGCAAAAATGCTCCAAGAAACTCTAAGTGTCCAAGAGTAAGAGAGAGAGAGAGATAGAATAAGGAGAGAGCTCCAAAATGCAACTGAAAAAAGGTTACCAACTTATCCTCAGAAGCCTTTTTATGAGTGAGGCATCTATTTTATTCATTTTCCTCCTCACATGCAACTCGTAACCTTTCATCTCCCTTTTCTCCTAATTTCCATTATTTTCATAAATAAATGTGCCAAAAATGTCATTTTGCCTTTCCAAAGCCTTAGCCATTGCCCTTGCCAATTTCCTTAGCCATAAACAACCAATGAACACTCCCTAGGATGTCTTGCCCAACATTCAGCTTAGAATAAGTGTCCCATCAACCGTGGTTATTGTTTTTAACTTTTATTACATGGAATTTTCACTAGGGATGTTACAGAACCCTCCCCCTTGGGGAACACCATCCTCGGTGTTCAATCACACATGTACCTCAACAACCTGCTGAAAGAAGACATACTGCTCATGGAGATTTATAACACATCTCAATGCAGTATTTACAATGAAACATTTGCTCAAAACAAAACATCATGATAACATACCGAATAGTGGAGCTTTATAACACAACTCATTACAGTATTTACAATGATCATCCTGCTTAGTGCCAATCCACATGACGTCATAACATCATGATAACATAACCACATGATATCATAGTAACATAACAACATAATCATAATGACATAACACACATACCGCATAATGGAGCTTTATAACATAGCTCATGGTGGTATTTACATTCATATACATATGTACATATAGCAACATCATCCAAATATATACCAAAACACATACCAAATGATATACCAAATCATATATCAAAACATATACTAAACACCATATCTAAGCATATATAAAAACATCATATCAAAGAATATATCAAACCACGATAAAGCATATACCAAACCACCATGTTGAAGTTGCTTTGCCTCAATTGGAAAACAAGGAAGGATACATAGCCCGCATCTGATCTGCCATCTCCCATGTAGCTTCATCGGGCCCAAAGTGCTTCCTTTGCACTTTAACTTGCTCGATTGCTCGGTTTCAGAGCATGAGCACCTTTTTATGCAATATGCACTGAGGTTTTGGCTGAAATTCTCCATCTAGTTCCACCTGCAATATAAACTAATCAATCAAATGATCAACATCCTTAACATACTTCTTAAACAAAGATACATGGAAAACATCATGGAATTTAACTGTCGAAGGCAGTGCAAGTCGATAGGCTACTGGCCCAATCCTTTCAATGATACTAAAGGGTCCAAAAAATCATGGTGCCAGCTTAGCACATGATCCAATCCACAAGGAGCTCTTCTTCGGTTTGATGCACACGTACACTTGTTCCCCAACCTGGAACTCCTTGAACAACCTATTTCTATCTGCATAAATCTTCTTCCTATATTGTGCTACCTTTAGATTCTTCTTGATCACATGCATCTCCTATTCCATGTCTGCCAACATATATGATCCAATCAATACCCTACTGACCAAATCACTCCAACTGATGGGAGTGTTACAACTCCACCCATACAATGCCTCAAAAGGACTCATCCTCAATGACTCCTGATAATCATTGTTGTACACGAACTCTACCAAAGGGAGATACTCTTCCCACTTCCTTTTCTGATGCATCACATTCATCTTCAATATGTCCTCCAATATCCTTTTGACCCTCTCTGCCTACCCATCTGTCTGCGGATGATAAGTTGTACTGAAGGTCAACTTTGTGCCCAAACCTGCAAATAACTCCTTCCAAAACTTGGAAGTGAACTTCATATCCCAGTCTGACACAATCTTCTTTGGAACACTGTGCAGTCTAACTACATCTTTGATGAATACCTATGCCACATCACTAGCTTAGAATGTAGACTTCATCGGAATGAAATGTGTAACCTTTGTTAACCTATCCACAATGACCAGAATGGAATCATGTTGTTTCACTGTTTTCGACAACCCTATGATGAAATACATGGAAATAACCTCCCATTTCCATTAGGGAATCACAATCGACTATAACAGTCCACATGGATGTTTACACTCTAGTTTCACTCGCTAACAATCAAAGCACCTCACCACAAACTCTAATACATCCCTCTTCAAATTCGGCCAATAGTAAAATCGCTTCACCACTGTCAGTGCCTTTGATAACCTGGGTGACCTGAATAAGGTTTCGCATTAAACTCCCTTAAGATCACCTTCTTGAGCTCACTGTTAATTGGTACATATATCGTGTCTCAAAACCTCACCAATCCATCTGCTGTAAGATGATAATTCATACCTTGTGCACCTGCACCTGTACTAGTACCATTACTTGTGCATGTACCTGTACTGCCACCTGTACCTACACCTACACCTACACTTGCACCTATACCTGTACATGTAATATCACATGTACCTATACCATCACCCTGTTGCAACCTGTTCACAATCTCTATATACTTGACAACCTACTGACCTGCCTACAAGATCCTATCCTGTAAGTTTGTCCCATAGGAGCTCATGGTTGTGAAGTGATGTACATGTACCCATCTGCTGAGAGCATCTACCACCCTTTTCTCTTTACCTTTGATGTACCTGATCTCAAAATCAAAATCGTTGTTTGTGGCCAACCATCTAGCCTGCCCAACATTTAGATTTGGCTGGTCAAACAAATACCTCAACCCAATGTGATCACTTATAAGTACAAACCTCTTGCCAAGAAGATAGTGCCTCCACATCTTCAATGCATGTATGATCACTTCTAACTCAAGATCATGTGTTGGGTAGTTCTGCTCGTGCTCCTTTAGTTTCTGAGACTCATAACATACCACATGTCCATCCTGCATAAGGACTCCACCAAGCCCTCTCTTGCAAGCGTCTGTACATACCATAAAATCTCTACACGGATATGCAATTTGTAGCATTGGTGCATGTGTCAACAACTACTTAAGCTGCTCAAAGTTAGCCTCACACTCCTTTTTCCATTCAAACTTCTTACCTTTCCTTTGCAATTATGTGATGGGATAAGCAATCTGTGAAAAGTTCCTGATGAACCTCATATAATAGCCTTCCAGACCCATGAAAGATCTCACGTCATCCACACTCTTAGGAGCTACCCACTCCATGATGGATCTTATCTTCTTTGGATCCACTGTAATGCCCTTCTTAGAGACAACATGCCCCAAGTAATGTACCTCATTCTGAAAGAAAATACGCTTGTTGAGCTTAGAATACAACTGATGCTCCTTCAACAACCTCAACACTGCTGCTAAATCCTCAACATGCTCTTCCTCATTTTTAGAATATACTAGCATATCATCAACGAAAACAATAACAAACTTATCCAAATATGGATGCAACACACTATTCATCAAGAACATGAATGTAGTTGGAGCATTAGTTAAGCCAAATGGAACAACAACAAACTCATAATGCCCATACTTGGTCCTGAATGCGGTCTTATATATGTCCTCCTCTTTGATGTGTACCTGATGATATTCGGATCTCATATCAATCTTTGAGAACACTGATACTCCCTTCAGTTGATCGAACAAGCCATCAATCCTCGACAAAGGGTACCTGTTCTTGATAGTCACTTTGTTCAACTACCTGTAATAAATGCATAATCTAAGAGTACCATCTTTCTTCTTCACGAACCATACCACTGTGCCCCAAGGTGATACACTTGGCCTAATGTATCCCTTGTCTAACATTTCCTTCAACTACAACTTCAGCTCAACCAACTCAGGTGTGCTCATCCTATAAGGTTCTTTTGAGGTTGGAGCTGCCCCTTGCACTAACTCAATAGAAAATTCTACCTCCCTGTGAGGTGGAAAATCTGTAATGTCTTCAGGAAATACATTTTGAAACTGCTGCAAAACTGGGTACCAGCTCAACACATCTGCATCCTCAACCTCCTTACCCTTATCACTAGAAATGTGCAATGTGAATAACACACACCCTTTCCTACGGCTATGCTTTGCTTGCATAACTGTCACCATCCTAACTGATGTGGCTTTATTCTTACCCTACAAGGTTCTTGGTTCTCCATTGTCATCAACACACTCAATGGCTTTGTCATAGAAGTCTACCTTGGTTCTATGAAGATACAACCAGTCCATGCCCAACAACATAATGTATGAACCTAACGATAATACATTCAAATGTGTCGCAGTAGGCATACCATTCAAATCAAATGCGCAAGCTCTTATCCAATGGTGAACTCACTTCTATGTACCTATATCCAACTACACTAACCAAGACTCTGCATGTAATTCCTTACTCAAACCACACTTATCCACCAAGTCAAGACTAACATAGTTATAATTAGATCCAGGGTCAATCAAAATAGAAATAACTTGATCACAAAGCTTACTGACCATCTCAATGATAGATTCCTAGTGTTCTGCCTGCTTGTTCTCACTGTTGCATAGATACGTGGAACACTCTGACCAACATCCCAAACAGTCTGCACCTCATGTGCACTATATATTTGAGGCCTACCACCCTGATTTTGTGGAAAATCTCTCTTAAGGTGCTCCTTGCCGCATGTCCAACACTCCAATCGACCAGTGCCCTCACCTCTATGTTGTTGTTGTTGATGTGACCCATGTCCCAGTCTAGCTGCATTAAATCTCTTTTGCGGTTCCACATTCTCTTTCTCATATGCATGCAAAGGCCTTGTCTTCTTCGGCTGCCATTTACCTTTACCTTTGTCCCTTCCTTTCCATCCATGCTGAAATTTATTCTTACGCTTTGATTGCTCATAAAAATGCTTCAGTTTCCCAATGACTTCCTTAAGTGACCGAGGCTCATCATACTCAATCTTCTCTCTAAATGTTAATGGTAAACCACTGACAAATCTCTGAACTTTATCCTACTCATCAGTAAGATACGATACATACCTCAATAACTCCAGAAACTTGGTCATGTACTCTTCATCTGTCAGTGATCCTATCTTTAGCTCATAGAAGTCCTTAGCCTTATTTTCATAGTAATTTTCTTACAAGTTCTTCTTCTTGAAAAGCCTCTTGAACTCCCGCTAACTCAAATAATCTATCCTAATGTCTCTCATCTGCTTCACATATTCCCACCAAATGTCTGCTTTACCTTTCAAGCTAAAGATAACTACTATGGCCTTCATGTTATCTTTGTACTCATGAAACTCAAAGAATTTGTTCATCCCAAGTATCCAAGCCTTCGCATCTTCCGACTTCTTCACATCTCCATCAAAATTAGGTGGTTTTTCTTTCTTAAACTCATCGGGCATGTATCACCTATCATTCCTCCTGTAAGGATGATATCGATGATGATCATGATGTCTATCAAAACCAGAACTAGAATAATACATGTACTCATCGCCCCTCATATCAGGAGTGTCCAACGACCTGCCATCTCTCACTGTATCAGATCTATCTGAACTATGTCTACTAGGAGACCTACTACCATATGCCCCATTATTTCTATCCTCATGTCCATGGCTGATCCAAAGTGGCCCTTGTCATTGCAAGTCTAACAAACTCTGAAGAAGTATAACATTAACCTCTACTCGCTTCTCTTGTGGTTGTATGATCTGATCATTATCCACCTTACAACTCCTTATCTCTTCCTTCAAACTTATCAATGTAACTGCCAAATCATAAGAGTTCCCAACACCATGCTGCTCTTCAAATTCATAAGGAGAGTCTTTGTAGTCAACCATCTTGATAGCCATTTTATCTTTCTTCCTGCAATGCATAATATGTGAGATAAACCAAATCACAATAAATCAACGTACCTTAGTATAGCTCGAGGAGGATACCTTGTCTGTAAGATTGCCAAATCAATGCGATACATGTATAACATAGACATAATAGCATATATACATACGCAAATATATGTATCAATACATAAACACCACTCTAACTAAGGTTCAGTCATCAATGCAGGCCATATCAACATTGCATGCTATGACCTCATGCATGACAACAACCATTACTCCATTGTACACATCGCTACATGCAACCATTAACACGCATAAGCAATGCCTAATCAACTACACATATGCATAAATGCATGTAGTCAAACATAAGTGATCAATTCTTGTAGTCAACTTACAAGACTGATACATGTAATCAAAATATTCAAGAATGTAACCTAACATAAGTAGGCGACATAAAATCAACATGTAAGCAACATATAATTTGCTAGGTCCCTATAATACTAGTGTATTCACTTATTATTATTGTCATTGTAGCCCCTTATTGTTATTTTTGTGCCCATGTTGTCCCCATATTGTTATTATTGTGCCCCATAGAAGCCCACTATTCTTATTGTTGTGCCCTTACATTATTATTGTTATGTCAGTTTTTATTATATTGTGACCCCATAGACTCCTATATATAGAAAGGAGACCTTGTCATTTGTATCATCCAATAATTGTTCATTTGTATAATGTAAAGAAGGTTTCCCCCTTGAAGAGGCTACTTTTGAAGTCGTTGATCTATATCATTCTTCTATTTTGTGAGCTGGTTGAATAACAATTGGTATTAGAGGTTTGGATTCTAGGGTTTGCTGCTTCAAATAGGTCATCGTGGAATTTTCACTATAATTTTTTTTCTACGAAGCTTCAGAAGTTGATATTAAAACCCATTTGACTGAAAATCGTGATGAACTGTGGGACCAAATTTTAGATCTTGTCTCACTATATTTTCAGAGATATGAACTGAGGAAGTTAGGGTTTTTGCAGGCTCCTGAATTCGATCTCAAACAGGTCACCTTGGGAAAATTGTTATAACGTTTTCTATGAGCATTGGATTGAAATTTCGTAAGAAGTTATAGAAAGAGAATGAACTTTAGTTTTCTATTATATCATTTTTAGGTCTGAAGTTTGAAACAGAGACACGTGACACTTCGTACAAGTTCGTTCTACTGAATAAGTCTATAATCAGGTCATCATGAGAGATTTGACATAACTCTTTATTGGAGAATCCAATATGGATCAGACTTGTGGGGTTGGAAAGAGGAGGCAGAGGTCTATCATGGGAAGAAATTTCAGACCTTGGTGATCCGAAATTACAGATATACAATAGATTCAATATCGAGCTCCTACAAAGAGAAACAAATGTGTGTAGTCTTTTTAAAAAAATTGCATAAGTTTGGTTTGAAAAATTTGTTTGAAGTGATTCAAAGGGAAAAGTGAAGCATATTTATCATTAATTGATTCCCCTAAGAAAGAAAATGGAAACACCTAGTAAGAAACCTAAAATCTCTAGCATGACTCATGAAGAAGAGGAAGAAATGCAACATGATATGTCAAAATTACAAGATCAGCTGCAACAAATTTCATTCACAAAAAGTAATAGAAGCTAAGATGGATGGTTTAAAGAAAGGCATGGAAGCTAAGATGAATGGCGTGGAAGCTATGATGGATGGCATGGAATCTAATATGGATGGTTTATAAGTAAACATTGAAGATTTGAAGAAAGACATGGAAGGTTTGAAAGGAGGTTTGGCAAAGTTGCTACAAGAAACGCTTCCTAATGGCGAAAAGGTAGTAGAGGAAACTCATGATGAGGAAAAAAGAAATGTTACTCATGATTTCATAGACTCTAACGTTGGATTCAAGACCCACCATGTTCCAAAGATCGATATGAGGAATTTTGATGGCAAGGATCCCGTAACATGGATACTATAGATGGACAAATATTTCGATCTCCATAATGTGCAAAACACACAAAAGATATGCATTACAACTTTATATTTGGAACCCAATCAATTTGTATAGTATCGATGGCTTTGCTCTCATAAACAAATTGTCACTTGGGAAATTTTTATGGAAGAAATGATAACACATTATGAGGATACAAAAAGCAACACCTTTTTTAGCCAATTGATAAATCTCAAACAAAAGGGTTCAATGACGAAGCACATTGAGGACTTCCAAAAATTGAATATAAGGGTAAAATATATTCCATAGGAGCATAGCATTGATGTGTTCATAGGGATTTTAAAGGATAATAGCCAACATGAGGTTCGCCTTTCAGAACCTGATTCATCGGAGAAGGCATTCAGGTTGGCAAAAAAAATTTAAGCAAAATTATGAAAACAATGAAGCCTACCAATCACAACTACAAAGATGGAAGTGTTGTTGCCCCTAGCCTTCCACAACATACAAGGTTGACACCACAACAATTGGAAGAAAAAAGAGCAAAAGGGATTTGTTATAATTATGATAGCAAATACTCTAAAGCTCATAAGTGTGCTGAGAAGAAATTATTTTACATAGATTGTGAAGAGGAAGAAGAAAAGGAAGAAGAAACATCAAAAGAAAAGGATACACACCAAGAACAAACCCTAGAGAAAGAAGAAATGAATCCGACCATATCTTGTAATGTATTGGCCATAATTACCACTCCTCAAACTATCAAGAAGAAAAAGGTAATAGTTTTGATTGATTCGAGCAGTACCCATAATTTTATTCATTGTAAGATAGCGAAGGAATTGAATTGCTTCCTATATCCAGCACCAGAGTGTGAAGTGATGGTTGCAAATGGAGGAACCATAAAGTGTTGATGTTATACTAGGAGTTCAATGGATACAATCTTTGGGTACATTAGTTTTTTTTATAAATATAATCAGCTATAACGACATGACAAAGCTTCTAAAGAAAGAACAATGTGGTGTAATTGCACAATTATGTTCGCTAGAGGTTCCCACATCGAAATCATCTATTTCTTCAAATCTCCAAAAATTCTTGGACAAACATTCCAATGTATTTGAGACTCATAAAGGCATCCCACCTATTTGTGATCATGATCATGCTATTCATTTGATTCCAGGAAGTGTTCCTCCAAACATCAGGCCTTACAGATATCCCTATGCCAAAAAGAGTGAAATTTAATGTATGGTTGCAAAAATGTTAGAGGCTGGTATAATTCAACCTAGTCAAAGTTCTTTCTCTGCTCTAGTAGTATTGGTGCACAAGAAGGATGGATCATGGCACATGTGTCCAGATTATAGGGAGTTAAACAAGCTCACTATTAAAGATAAATTTCCCATTCCTGTCATTGATGAATTATTGGATGAATTGCATGGAGCAATTTACTTCACCAAGTTGGACCTTCATTCAAGATATCATCAAATCATAATGAAGACTAAAGACATTCTGAAAGCAACATTTAGAACTCATGAGGGTCATTATGAATTTTTGGTCATTCCTTTTGGCCTTACCAATGCACCTTCTACATTTCAAGGTTTTATGAATTCCATTTTCAAACCCTTCCTTAGAAAATTTTTGTTAGCATTTTTTGATGATATACTAATCTATAGTAAGTCTTGGAAGGATCATGTTCAACATGTTGATAGAGTGCTCAAACTATTGGAGGAGAAACAACTATATGAAAAACCTCCAAATGTTTCTTTGGAGTATTTGGGTCATATTGTATCTCATGAAGGCGTTAAGGTAGATCCTAGCAAAATTAAAGCCATTAAGGAATGGAAAATCTCCACATCCATAAAGCATCTGCGAGGATTTCTAGGTTTGACAGGGTATTATCGCAAGTTTTTTTAAGAATTACGGGAGAATAGCAGCACCTCTAACAACATTACTGAAGAAAGATGCATTTTCTTGGACTCCAGAAGCAACGAAAGCCTTTGAACATCTTAAAGAGGCAATGTGCCAAGCAACGTCTTAGCTATGCCAGAATTCACAAAAACCTTTATTGTGGAATGTGATGCCTCAGGAAATAGAATTGGTGTTGTTTTAATGAAAGAAGAAAGACCCATTGCTTTTGAAAGTTGTCCAACCAAAGGAAAATATTTACACAAAACTATTTATGAGAAGGAAATGTTGGCAATACTACATGCACTTAAGAGATGGCAACCTTACCTAATGAGAAGAAACTTCAAGGTAAAAACTGATCATGATACTCTTAAATACTTTTAGAACAAATATTATCTTCAAAAGAGAAGCAAAAATGGGTCACAAAGATGTTGGGTTATGACATTGAAATCATCTATTAAAAATGGAAGCAAAATGTTCTTGCAGATGCACTCTCAATAAAGGATGACGATGTGGAAGCATTTCTTTGTTCCATTTCTATTATCCAAGTAGATTGGATAAATGAAGCAAGGGATGAATGGAAGAATGATGAAGAAGTGTGGGAACTCATTCAATAGTTGTAGCAATATCCCAGTACATCTGATACATTTAGCTAGAAAAATGATTTGTTATGTTACAAAGATCGCTTATACCTCTGTAAGAATTCCCAACTCAAACAAAATATTCTTCTAGAATTGCACACATGTCCCTTAGGAGGGCATTCAAGATTTTTAAAAACTTACCACAGGGTTAAGAAGGAATTTTTTTGGGATGGCCTTAAATATGATATTCAAAAGTTTGTGGCAGAATGTTTGGTTTGTCAACAAAATAAAGTTGAGACAATTAAGACCCCAGTTTTATTACAACCTTTATCCATTCCAAGACAACGTTGAGAGGAGGTTTCAATGGATTTTATCACAAGTTTACCCAAGTTTGAAGTAAAGAGTGTCATCATGGTGTTAGTTGATATACTTACCAAGTATGCAAACTTTTGTGCATTATCTCATCCATTTAAGGCTAGATCAGTTGCTACTGCATTTATGGAAACAATTCAAAAGCTACATGGAAACCCAAAGATTGTTGTAAGCGATAGAGATCCTATTTTCACTGGAAATTTTTGGACAAAATTATTTTATTGTCTGGGTACTCAGTTAGATCATAGCTCATCTTATCATCCTCAATCTGATGGGAAAATCAATATAGTGAACAAATGTTTGGAAGGATATCTTCGTTGCTTTGTATCTGATAAACAGACACAATGGATCAAATGGTTGCCTCTTGTTGAATGGTGGTATAACACTTCATTCCATATTGCAGCAAAAATGACCCCATTTATGGCACTTTATGGATATCATCCACCGTCCATCACATCATATTTAAGAGAAAATTATAAGGTTCAAGAAGTGGAAGATGACATCGAGCATCAACAAAAAGTTCTCCAACTCTTAAAGGATAACCTGACTTTGGTGCAGAATAGAATGAAACAACAAGCAGATCAACATTGCAACGAAATAAGTTTTGATGTAGGTGACTGGGTATTTCTACAACTACAACCATACAAACAAATGTCCCTCAAGCAAGCTAAGAATGATAATAAATGATCACCAAAGTATTATGGTTTGTACAAGGTGTTGCAAAATATTGGTACTATGACATACAAATTGGAACTTCCCGCATCTTTCAGAGTGCACCTAGTTTTCCATGTTTCATGCTTAAACAAGGTTATAAGTGATAATATCTCAGTTCAAACAATATTTCCAGAACTTGACGAGGAAGGAAAAATCATATTGGAACCTGAATCAGTCACTGAAACAAGAACTCTACAACTACAAAATCGATCAATTTCAGAGTATCTCATCAAGTGGAAGACTTTACTCGCTAAAGATTCTGCTAGCCACCTATTGCAATAGGTTTTCATATTTCATGATTGACAGTTTAAAATGCCAAATATGTCATCTTTTTATGCTGCAAGGTTCCATATTTCCAAGAATTTCACAATTAAGGGAAGACCAAACAACTTAATCTTGGCTTCCCTAGGTTTAAATTGCTTGTTTTAGAAGATAGAGAATAAATATCTGTCCAAACTGTTTAATCTTGGCAGATTATTAGCTAGGTAGAGAAGCAAGGGTGCTCAACAGCTTAATCTGAGCCCTTGGAAGGTATAAGGGCAGATTTAGATAGGAGGATAGCCAAAAGAAAAGAAGGAAAACTGGGTTTGCTAGTTCAAGTGCACCCAAACAAAAAGAATACAAAATGCTAGGTAAGTAGGCTGGGTAGGTAGTTTTGAGGTTGCAGAATAAGGAGTTGTGATCATTATTGTGTTTTCAAGTGTTAGATCTACTCAGATCACAATTGCAAGGCAGTTTTCCCTTGGAGCAGCACAAGCGAGGCATGACTAACCTCCCCTTCTTCCTTTTTCCCCAAATCATTCACTAATCTCCCCTAGGGATGTTAAGATCTGCTTAACATCACTAAAATTCATCATATTCCATAAACATTTGCCTAAGTAAATATATGCTTTACTTAGGAGTGCTCATACTTCCTCTACAAGTCCTATTTCCCCTTTATAGCCTAAGATTTCTATCCTTAGTGCTTTCTAATCAAATTCATATTAACTTCTAACTTATTATGTAAATCCCTATCTATTTCCCCTCCCCCTATTAAAAATATGTATAAAAGCCCCATTATTTATATATCCCTTCCCTTTGGTTGAAATATAACCTTAAATATGCTTGGGAATTACTAAGTTTGCCTGAAACTTAGTAAGAACTCTCATTTTGCTCATTCAACCCTCTTTTAATGCATTTGGACTCCTTCCATTGCATAAATTCCCTCCTCTAATGTATAAAATCCCTCTTTTAACCTTGATTTTACCTTTCCAAGACATAAAACCCTCTATTCATGCTATCGAACCCCTTCCGATGCATTAAAAACCCTTTCTCAAGCATAAAAACCACCCTTCGATATACATAAGCCATCCTCTGATTTCATTTTACCTCTTCCAAGGTATAAAATCCCTCTCCGATATATAAAAACCACCTTTTCAACATTATTCATCTCTTCTGATCGCTTTGGACCCTTGTCCGATCGCAAAAGCCCTTAGCCGAATTATAAGCATGCCTCTGATCAAGTAATCCTCCCCTCCGACGGTGATATCGCTGTCGGAGGTCGCAACAAGTGTTGGCCCCATATATATGTGCTCCCCGAATACCATTTCGCTAATGTGAATGTCGCAATCGGCAATTGCAAAGGTTCTATGCACATAATTACATGTCCCCATCTTTCGCCGATGCGATATCGCACACCCGAAGCGATATTGCATCGCAATGCATCCTTATCGCATTCCCCCGATTCCAATGTATCTCCGCATTTTCCTTAAAATCATGTTATATCGAAAATCTTGGTTTATTCATATAACCCCGCATTTCCGCAATATTTCCCCATTATCGCATATTGCATACATTATCGCAAGCCACATCGCTATTTCGCTATCGCACTCGCTTATGTGCAATAGCGCATACCCCATGTCCCCGCCGATTGAGATGTAGCGATTTAATCGCTGCCGTCTGATCTACCCCCAGATCTAACGGACCACATGTTGTCGCATTGCTCCCATATCACTGTTTCACTTTTCTCTATTTATATAAGCCATCGCCTATACCACCCCGATAGCCAATCGCCGATGCGATATCGGCGATCACTCCATCGCAAATCATATATATATATATATATATCTATATATATATATATATATATATATATATATATATATATATATATATATATATATATATATATATATATATATAAGGCCCCGTCCCCCCACTGATAGCGATATTGCGATATTGATTGTAGCCGTTGGATCTACCTTCGCACGATCCAATGGCCAGGATTTATTCTCTGCTACAGTGGCGCTCAAAGCCTTGTTTTTCATCATTTTTTCTGCTTTTAAGTGTTTTTTGCCTTTAAGAGGCAGAAAAGTTGTTTTCACATGGTTACTATTCAGCGCCCGCGCGCGCTTCTTCAGCAAAGGAAGCAAGTCATTCCTCAATCAATTTTGAATCACTCCACCACATATTGGCTCTAAACAGCAAGATTAGGCCCCAGCAAGCCTCGAGTCTGCAGTCCTCCGCCATTTTGCAGTGTTTTATTATTTTTGGCAATGTTTTGATCGGCCAAGCGCCAAAATAGTTCTAAAGCCGGCAGAAGCACCACAGCAACTATTTCTTGCCATAAAGTGGCAGAAAAAGGGCGATTTGACAGTCTAAAGTGTATCAGTTAGAGTTTTGCAGTGGGAGACTTAAAGCCGATGCAGATAGACAATAAAAGGCCTCCATCCAAGTCAAAGAAGCAGTAAAGGCCATTTAAGGCTTACCAGAACAGATTTATGCACATTAAAGCCACATGAGAGCGGTGTTGCAGGGCCCAATGCACAGTTGTGGAAAAATGGCCAACGCAGAGCTCAAAGGACCCATATTAACTCATTTTATGATGCTGCTGCCTCCACCGCAGCTCAAATAGATATTTCTTGTATTTATTTCAGTAGAGATTAGGTTAAAGACAGTTATTTCCCCAGATCTATTTTTTGTAGATATTCTGCCTATATAAACCACCCCGGGCAATGTTTAAAGGGTTGGTTGGTTGATAGCTCATTTCTAGACTTGCGCTGTATACTTTGAGAGATTTAATGAAAAAAGATTGTTGGAATCTCATGCTTTTGAACTGTTTGATGTGAATTTGATGGCTGACGAGTAGATTGCATGATTCTAGTGCTTCTTCATGGAACAATAAGTCTTTTTCCCTTGTTTTCAGTTACTATGTATGCTATATCATTTATATGTCATGATCTAAGTTGCAGGAAGAAAGAATAGTTCAGATGTTGCTTAGTTGTACTCTGCTCTCAATTCCTGTTATCTCTATATGTTCTTTGTTGAATTAGTTATGAATATGAATACTTCTCTGCTCATGTTTACTCTAATTCATCCATCTATGAATGCCATTTAAGAATTCTTGATTGCTCTTATATGATGTTCACTCACCTTCCCTCTGTTAGCATAATGAGAACTACTTAACTGCCTCTCATTCCCTGACCTCCATTCCACCCTTTTTCCAACTTTAAATTGTTCCATGTTCAGATATCATGCCCTGTAGTCTCTCTTTGCCAGAGAAAACACATTCAGCAGCCTTTAATCCTTGACTCCATGCCCAATGGTCTAGACTTCTCACTTTGTATATCAACTCTGCTTGAAGAAATCATCCATCCCACCAAATTCAAATAAAACCCAAAAACCTCATAGCTAGCCTAACATCAACCCCTAAACAAAGCTGAATTATAAAGAGAGAGCCCTCTCTGACTGCAGGTAGGCTAGGACCTGCAGTGCAAAGATTGGTTTGTGGTTACCTCGGCCGTATCCCTTAAGGAGCCAAGGGACAACCTGAGTGATAACATCTTTGGCGACTCCACTGGGGAAATTTTCAGAAAATTCCAAAAATCAAGCTAGAAGCTGGCTCCCAAGAATAAATCACACTATATTAGGTCAAATCCAGACCCAAATCCCCCAGCTGCTTTTGAAAATCCTAATTTGATCCCAAGGGACCTCAGGGAACTAGAGCGAAAAGAGGATTTTGTTGATTCTAGTCCTGAAACAGCTCAACCAAGCTGTGTTCCAACCCCTGCTAAAGTTTCACTCCATACAGCTCCTACTTCTCCTAGTTCTTCATCCACCTCTCAAAGCACCTTTTCCACTCCTCCATTCACTGCACATACTCCTCCCATTACCATTATTATACCAGTTGTTCCAGTCGTTCCATTTATCCCTGTTGTTCCACTTATCCCAGTGAATATGGCTAATAGATATGCACCTTTACAGCTGCATGCAAATCCAAGGGCTATGCCTCAGGATTATCAAATGAAAATCACCTATTTTGATGGAACTGGTTCTTGCACAGCCCTACAACATACTAAGAAAATGAAAGATTATTGTGAAAACTATGAGATAGATGATGATAGTGTAAGAATGAAAATCTTTGTCCAAAGTCTCACAGGTGATGTAAGGCCTTGGTTTATAGCTCTTCCTGCAAATTCTATAGCTGATCCAGAGGCCCTTTACTAAACTTTCCTTAATCGATGGGAGAAGAAAAAGGATCCACTGCACATATTATCCGAATATGACACCATCAAAAGAGGCCCTCAAGAAGCACTCTTGGACTATTGTGCAAGATTTAACAACGTTTACAATGCAATCCCACAAAATCTTAGACCTCCACATGATCTTGCTTTGTATAAATTCCCTGATGGTTTCGATTCCGAAATGGCATATCAGTTGAGGGAAAGAGCCCCTCAAACCTTAGCAGAGATGCAAAATGTGGCTGTTAGTGTGGAGGCAAACCTAATTGCTAAGAGAAACAGAGCAAGAGCTGAGAGAAGAACCACTTTTAAAGAAGAACCTTCAGCTATTGAGCAAAAACTAGATGCAATCATCAATAGCATGCATAGTCTTGGAGATAGAGTCGGATCTGTTGAAAGAAAAACTTCATGGGATGGACAACAAGCCAATACTATCAGAAACCCAAATTTTAGAAAAAATCAGAACCCAAACGTTGGAAGGGCTAGCCCCGACCATGATATTAGGCCTCCTTTTCAAGAAGCCTATGCTGAAGCATCCACATCTAGTGAGCCAACCGAGGACTCTCATATCAACCTAATGGGTTTGAAGAATGAGCAACATGTTTTCCTAACCCAAGAAGACCAAGAGGATTATAATATCAATCAATTCCAATCCAAGTCCGGAGAGTCGCTTGACTGTAGAGAAGGCCACAATGACGCAGTAATGTATGAGGTCCACAAGCAATACAAATTGAGAACAAGAACCATTGATGTGCCTGAAAAATACCAAGCCTAAGGATGTCAAACAACCCAAGAAAATAAAAGACAAGGCTGTTATTGTAGAACCTGCTGAAAAAACAGTCCCAAATCCAAAAGAAGTGACCATAGAGGATGTAACAGACATGCAACCCTCTAAAAATCAGCCTTTTGTATCCTTTCCCTCAAAAGAAAATTCAAACAGCACTCCTGAAAGCCTTCCCAAAACAGAAATATCTCAAGAAATTGCTGATAAACAAGATATAATCGCTGAAACTCCAATTGAAAAAGGAAAATCTGCCTATCACAATACAAAAACCCAATCAGAAAAACCATTTGATTTAGAGGCTGAAATTGCTAAGTTAAAGATATCTATCCCTCTATCTGAACTTGCTAAGCATGATGTGTACAAACAACAAATTAAAAGATCGCTGCAAATGCTAGAGGGTAGGGATGATGTCAATGTTTTAGATGACCAACCTGAGTTGCTTTTCGGCCAGAAGTCGATGGCAAATCAACAAATGGAGTTGTTTTACCCTTTTATGTCAATCTACACATCCATGATAAGGTGATGCACAATGCAATGTTTGATTCGGGTGCTTCACACAACCTAATGCCCAAAGTTGTAATGGAGAAGCTAAACCTTGATGTTACTAGACCATACAAAGACCTGTTTTCATTTGATTCAAGTCAAGTCAAGTGTTTAGGCTTAATCAAGGATTTATGTGTGTCTTTAGTCCAATATCCCAACAAAACAATTCTTATGGATGTGGTGGTAGCTGACATTCCACCCAAGCATGGTATGCTGTTATCAAGATCTTGGGGAGCCAAACTCCAAGGATCCTTGCAATTAGACCTCTCATATGCCACTATTTCAGTCTTTGGGCAACCAAAGAGACTGTATAGGGAAACACTAATGAAGTATGTGGTAAGTAGTGAGGAAAAGCCCCAAAACTTCCCTATCTATTCAATCCATTCTGATATGGATTCTTTCATATTGTTTAATGATGATAGCTGCCCTCCGACTGATAATAAGCCTATGGATTTAGAACAAGAGATAAGCATAATGAGGAATTGGTTGCCCAAAGCATTGAAACAGCTGAAACAAGTGATGCAACCAGCACACAAGACAAACTAATTGAAACAGAAAATTCAGATCTGCTCACTCCAAAAACGATTACCACTCCCAATACTGATCAAGAGCAAGAAAGCTTATGGTACTTGGAATTTGATGGTTCATTGAACAAGCTAGGAGCAAGGGCAGGAGTGTGGATCCATAATAGGCAAACCAACCATGCAGAGGGTCATGCCTATAGATTAAACTTTAAATGTAATAACAACACGGCAGAGTATGAAGCCCTCCTTTTAGGCCTTAAGCTGATCAAAACTCTAGGGGCTACAAAAGTTTCAATTCTAGGTGACTCCGATTTGATCATACAACAAATGAAAGGAACTTTTGTCACTAATGATAATAGGTTGAGAGCCTATAGAACTGCTGCCATTGAGATACTCAATACTTTCACCGAATCCAAGCTTGCTAAAATTTCAAGAAGCCATAATCTCCATGCACATAGCCTAGCTACTTTTGCTAGCACTTGCAAACTGCCTTTTGAGCCCAATCACCATTTTACTGCTGATATAAAGCACAGGCCTGTTGTCCCTAACAATATCAAAGACTGGCAAGTCTTTGAAAACGATACATAGATCAACAATTTCTTGACTTTACAGCAAGAATTTGCAGGCCTAAACATTGATGATCATGCCATGGATGACCCACAACAGTTAATGAACAAACATGAGCTGACTATAACAACTGAAGCTGCAAAACAAATGCTGCGCCCAACCATTTTTGATGCCAAAAACATGCAAGAGCTAAAACAAATACATTGTGATGAAATAGCTGAAACAAAGGCCGAAATCATTGATTTAAAAGACAATTTTCTGCCTGTTGGCCTCACCCCATTAGAAGACATTTTTGATGCAAACGATGTCCCCAAAAAGCCAAAGATGCACCCCTTAAACGCTGCTCTGGAAGACTATAATATTGGGATAGCAGAGAAGCCCAAAATGATTAAACTGTCCAAGTCTTTGCCTCCCGATCAAAAACCAAAGTATGTTGACCTGTTGAAAGAGTTCCAGGATGTATTTGCATGGAGTTATGAGGACCTAAAGTCCTATGACACCTCAGTGATTCAACATACCATTCCCTTAAAACCAAATCAAAAGTCTTTCAAACAGAAGCTAAGAAGAATCAACCCTATGCTTCTCCCCTTGATTGAGAAAGAAGTGAAGAGGATGTTTGAGGCTGGTATCATTGCACCCATTAGATTTTCAGAATGGGTATCTAACCTTGTGCCCACAAGAAAGAAAACAGGTGAGATTAGACTTTGTGTTGACTTAAGGAATCTGAACCAAGTCTCCCTTAAATACCACTACCCTTTACCCAAGATGGACCATATTCTACAAAGGGTAGTGGGGTCTTCAAGAATTGCATTGCTTGATGGCTTCTCAGGTTTCAATCAAATACTAGTTCACCCGGATGATCAAGAGAAGACAGCCTTTATAACACCGTGGGGAACCTTTAAATATGTGAAAATGCCTTTCGGACTTAAAAATGCAAGTGCTACTTTTCAAAGGGCAATGGACATTTCCTTTGCCAAGGAAATCCATGATTTCTTAGTGGTTTCCCTTGATGACCTTACCCCATTCTCAAAAGCTGATCAAGAGCACCTAAAACATCTAAGGCAAGTGTTCCTAACCTGTAGGAAATATGGCATATCCTTGAATCCTAAGAAATCCCTCTTTGGCTTAGAGGAAGGCAAATTGCTAGGCCATATCACTTCAAAAGATGGGATAAGAATCGATCCAGACCAAATTCAAGCCATCCTTCAAATCCCTTATCCAAGAAACATCAAAGAGTTGCAAGCCTTCTTAGGGAAGATCAATTTCCTAAGAAGATTTATCCCAAATCTGGCCAAGCTAATAAGAATGCTAATAACATGCTAAAGAAAGATTCCAAGGTCAAATGGACTTTAGAAGCCAAGCAATCCTTTGAGGGCATAAAAACTGCCTTAACCCAAGCACCAGTCCTCACAAGTCCCCAATTTGATAGAGATTTCATCATTTTTCCTTTGCATCTGAAGATACAATTGTTGTTGTCCTATTACAAAAGGATGACAAGGGAAATGAAAAGCCCATTGCTTTCTTTAGCAGAGCCCTTAGAGATGCCCCCTTAAAGTACCAAATCATGGAGAAGCAGGCCTATGCCCCTATTAAAGCAATCAAATATTTCAGATTTTACATCTTATACTCCCATGTGATTGCATATGTTCCAAACTCTGTTGTAAAAGACATATTAACTCAAGAAGGGATAGAAGGCAAAAGAGGCAAATGGATTTCCAATATCCTTGAGTATGACATTGAGATAAAGCCCACTAAACTGATAAAAGGACAAGGTCTAGCCAAACTCATGGCCGAAACCAATTTTCAAGCCTTGGACATTAATGAACTGGACAATGAACAGGAGCTGGCGACTCCACAGATCAATCAAGCCTTTTTAGAATCACCTTGGTATGCTGATATTTGTTTTAAATTGTTAAACCTGCATGCTCCTCCAGGGTTGTCCAGAACCAAAAAGAGATTTTTAAAAATGAAAGCATCAAAGTTTTGTGTCTTAGATAGTGCCCTGTTTTGGAAAAATCATGAGGGCATATTGCTTAATTGTTTAACATTGAATGAAACTGACAGTGTTATGAAAGAGTTTCATGCAGGGGACTGTGGAGGGCATTTGTATTGGAAGTTCACTGCTGATAAGATATTAAGGGTTGGTTTCGATTGGCCCTCTTTGTTTGCAGATGTCAAAAAGTTTTTTCTTTCATGCCACAAATGCCAAATCTTTGAAGGCAAAAGAAAGTTGTTGCCCTTGCCCCTTAAGCCCATTTCAACCGAGAAGACTTTTCAACAATGGGGTCTAGACTTCATTGGAGAAATCCACCCATCCTCTTCTGGCTAGCATAAGTGGATTTTAACAGCCACAGATTACTTTACCAAGTGGATTGAGGCCATTCCATGTAGGCAAGCCAATGACTCCACCATCATCCAACTCCTTGAAACCAACATTCTGTCCAGATTTGGCTGCCCTGAAAAGATCATTACAGACAACATTGTTGCCTTCAAATCCAAGAAAATGATCAGCTTTTGCCATAAATTTCACATTACCTTAGGCCACTCCACAGCCTATTGTAGTGTTCTAGCTAGGGTACTAGACAAGACTATATTTATTATCGACCAGGATGCGTAAGCTTAGAGGCATGCGTCTAAAGTATATAGACATAAAGGATTGTTGGCTAAGTGGTTATGATGTAGGTCACAGGGCTTCTTTACGGAAGACTGGGGTATGTCACCTATCATCCAAACACTCAGGCCACTCTGCTAATATACCTGATTACAATACTATCATTAAATGCATTTACCAAATTACACACTGAAACTAAAAACTGTGTATCACTGCAACAATGATCTCAATCTCCTTACAAAGACATTACACATAAAACCCTTGTTCAGTAAACACCCAGTATTCACTAATATTTATACAATATCAAAATATACAGAGATCATAAATGGATTTTGAAATGAAAACGAAGTTCATGACAGTGATTTTAAAAGACAACACAGGGATCGAATCCCTTACAGGACGCACTTCAAGATCTCAGTGATGACTGTTCAAGCATTACCACAAACGCAAACCATATACATTCGATGGAAATCAAGAGCTATTGAAATCGAAACCCAATTAATTGTAACTGTTGTGCAAACCATATAATACCTATTGAAATCGAAATCCAATCAATCGTAACTACTGTGCAAACCATATGATAACCTAAGTGCAAATAAAATGAAAAGAACAGTATACCGGTTTAACGCAGGGCCCGTCCGCGTTCCAGAGGTATACTGGACTATTTTCAACCGAATATCAAATCAATGCACTAGACACGAGTCGTAACTGCAACTGGGTTCTTAGTATTAAGTTCAAAAACTCTGTTTCAGAATGATACAACGATTAACCATCGTCCATTACATTGAACTGTATTTACATATATCTATTACAACCATGTCATTTCAAAAATGAATGTACATTCGAAATATGGTTGTTGCCGCTTTTATTACATCGAGATTTTCAAAATGTTTCTATCCTAACTGATTTCAAAAAGAACAAAAAGCTAAATCAAATTAGAATGCGCTGTTGTTGCTGCCTTTGTCACCAGTGTGCCATGCTTTGACTTGAGTTGACCGCGCATGTAGGAGGGTCGATTCGGCTGTAGGATAGGTGTTTGTCCATGCTTTGACATTCTACTTTTCATCCATGCCTTTCGTTCTAGCCCAGCTGTTGTGCCACATGTCAAACAATGAGCTAATTACAGGATGTTGGAACTTCCTGTAACCATTTCACCAAAAACTTCTAATTCTTCAACATAAAATTCCTAAATCAATTTCAATGCATTTTAATAACTATAAGACTATTAACTAACCAATTTCCAAGGTTTCTAAGGGATATATGATGAAAAGGAATGGGTAAATGATATGTTTTAGGAGGAAAAAGGGGTATTGGGATGATACCAACATCTCTCCCCGACTTAAGGAATTAGCATGTCCTCATGCTATCCCCGAAGTGCTTCCCTTGAACTCTTTCCCTGCCTGGATCTCTGCTGCCTTGAGCAATGTGTCCACATTCTTTTTCACCTAGTTATCTTTCTGACCCTTGAGCTCCTGTTTTAACCTTTTGTATTTTTCTTTGAGGGTCTTCTTCTGATTGTACCACTTCGTGGCCCAATTAGAAATCTCAGTTTGCTCAGCCTCCAGTTCACTGATTCTTTCCCTTAACTTTTCATTCTTCTTCTGAGTTTCTTTACTCTGTGCCCAGAGCATTTCATTTTCTCTCTTGATAACTTTTTCTAGCATATTAGCCTCCATGAGCTCTTCCTTTAATTCTTCAATTTGTTTCTCCAATTTCTTTTGTCTCTTAATGGGAGGTGGTGAACATTTTTCTTGCTTGTTATTGCTTTCTACCTCTATATCAACTTGTAGTCCTGGTAGTGAGTGGTCACCACTCTCAACATCCATTTGTGCAGGTGCATTGGATTCAAGCTGGTCTTCTTGTAACTGGGCTTTTGGTGTCCTCCTTGTTCTTCATGAGTAAGTGGTGAAAATTTTATCTTTTTCGGCCCTCTTAGCATCTTCCTTTCTCATGTTCCTAGTCTTTATGCTGCCCACAGGTAGAGGTGCCTTGTTGGCTTTGGATACTGGGATTTATTCATCAATATCCTTCATGAACCCTGAGTGCTCTTGCACTTCTTCTTTATCTTCCTCATCTCTAATTTGATTAGCAGCTAGGAATTCTTTCCAGGGTTTCCCTCTTCTCTGCAATTCATGCTCAATAAGAATTTTAATTAAGCGAAAGTGATATAGGCTCTTGTCTTCATTCTCCTTCTGCTTCTGGATAGTCTTGGACATCTTGGTTAAGCTTTGTAATAGAAAATATGGTACACTGATAACACATTGTTTCTTCAAGTGTAGGAGTAGTTTAATATGGTATAGATAGACAATACTATAACGGCCTTCACAGGTTATGAATTTTTGAAGGATGTAGACCATCTCATCCCAAGGATGCATCAACCAACTTCTTGGAACACCCTTCTTCCAGTTCACTGATGAGACTCTGGATCTAGACAGAAACTGCGTCCACGATTTCTCTTTAAATTGTTTTGTTTTAAAATACTTCTCCCCTTCTGGACTAATCCCTATTGCTTGAGCTATAGTATCCTCTGAAACCCTGAATGAGAAGTTACCTATCAGGGCTTTCTCTCCATTGAATGTGAAAGCAAATTGCTTGGTAACCTCCTCATTGCTTCCATGAAATTTCTCTAGAAATGGTAACCACTATATTTCTCTGAGAATTTCAATGCAATCCTCATGATATTGTGAACTGACGAACGCACTCGGCTCGACCCTATTAGTCATAGTGGCATAGGGTCGTGCTCTAACCCTTCTCTGTTTCTGTTCTTACAATTTTAACAAAGAAATTTCAAATTTGTTACCTGGTGTATCGCTTCGCTTAATCTTCAATATGATGCTCATCCGATCAATTGTCTTATGACTGTGGTGCGAGTCGAAACAGAGTGGTTATACTTTCCTCTTTCGATGCTCACTGCTTCCAATCCTCACTGTGTAAATCGAACCCCAAATGATAATACTTCTTTCGGCGCTCACTGCTTCTGATTCTACTTTGAAAGTTATGGGAATCAAATGCAAAAATGATGGTGGGATAACCGGCTGTACTCACTTCACAGCGTATTCATTCATTTTAGAACAGAGGAGTGTTGTACGCTTACATAAATGTCACCACAAGAGCGCTGGGAGCGTGTATATATAATGTTGGGTATGGTTTTGGGGAGTCCCTTGAATCATTGGGTACGTCGGGTGGTGGAGTCATGATTTGGCTGCGTGGAATAAAATGAATAGGCCGCTTTACATTTGTCTCTTTCCCTTGTATATAAAAACACAATCCGCCAAGTGTCCTATTTCAGATGGCATTCGGTCGGATGGAGGATGTTGGTATGGCTGTAGGATGTATTTAGCATGACAAGGTTAATGTGTTGGTAATGGGTTTAGAAGTATGAATAGGTTGAAGAAATGATAAGAATCGGTGGAATAAGGGATGATAGGAAATGTAGGTGTCCTTGAAATCGATCATAACAGTTCACAGTCATCAAAGTTACATTAAAAATCAATCTAAGAAATTAAATGTTTAAGAACAAGAAACATATTACTCTTTTGTTGGTCGTTGTTGTATTAACATGCTGAGTAGATAGTCCCTTTTTGATTGTTCTTTTGCTTGTTGTAACAGGTCCTCTAAGAAAGATTGAATGCACAGATCCTTTGAGAAAAATTTGAATATGTAACAAGTCCCTTGAGAAAGATTGAATGTAACAGGTCCCTTGAGAAAAATTTGAAAATGTTCATGCAGCTCCTTATATTGATACAGGTTCACTGAGCTTGGGAATTTGATGGAGTCTTGGTGCCCAAATCCTTGTAGAAACTTGATGAAACTCTTGTAGAAACTTGATAAAACTTTGTTGAAGTAGCTCTTGGTGTCAATCTTTTTAACAGGTCCCTTATGGGTGTCTTAAACAGGTCCCTTTACTACTGGTGTTGGTAGCATAGATGTCTGGACAGAACAGGTCCCCCTGCATAATGTTTATAACCAGGTCCCTCTGAGATAAAACAATGACAAAACAACTTATTTATTGAAGTCTGGAATGCTGGAACAAGCTGCTTTGGAGATTTACAGTGAAGATATAGGATAAGAAATCTTTAAGAATTTACAATGGAGAGATAAAAGAACAAAGTGTTGATGCCTCTCTCGCCGACTAAAATTTTGACTTGTCCTCAAGTCATGATTCAGCTGATAAATCAAACAGTGAACAAAAGAAAGAGAATTCTTACCCGCCAACGAATTGGTTTTCAAGTAGGAATTCGAGGTTAGAGTGTGCCAGAGACTGGTTTTCACATCTAACCCATTATTTTTTATTTTATTTTTCTTATATATATATATATATATATATATATATATATATATATATATATATATTTTAGTTTTTGTTTTATATTAATTTTTTTTATTATTATTATTATTATTTTTTTATTTCTTTTTGACTCTGAAATTGAAAGGAAATGAAACTAAGGCAGTGATACTGCAGCTGAGGGCTGCAGTACCTCAACCTCTCTTTGCTGAGATAGTGTATAGAGAAAATCTTGCTTGCTGATGGGCTTGGTGTATAGTTTCAGGCGATGACCATTGACTGTGAAGGAGTGACCTTCTCCATCAATAGTTTTGAGCTTGACTGAACCATTGTCATAAGCCTGAACAATTTCATAGGGGCCCATCCAATGGGTGGTGAACTTGGCTTTATGATCTCTGAATTTTGAGTCAAAAAGTAAAGCCCAGTCACCTTCCTTGAACTGCTTCTTCTTAATATGTGCATCATGCCACTGCTTCCTTTGTTTTTGCATGAGGATTGTGGTTTCCTCTACTTGCTGCCTCATCTCATCCAGCTGGTTCAACTATTGAATTCTTTCTTTTTGTGCTTGGTCCAAATCAAAATTTAAATCTGCAGCTAGTTTAAAAGTATGTATTTGGAACTCAATAGGAAGCATTACCTCTTTTCCGTACACCAACTGATATGGTGTAAATCCTGTAGTATCTTTCTAGGTAATGCTATAAGCCCAGAGTGCATCTTTGAGCTTCTCTTCCCAATTTTTCCTGTTCATTGCAACAGTTTTAGTAATGATCCCCACCAAGGTTTTGTTTGTTGATTCCACCTGCCCATTGGCCTGTGGATGGTAAGGGGTACTTTTCCTATGCTTGATTTGGTATTTGTCTGTGATGTCCTTCACTAGATTTGAGGTGAATTGGGTACCTTGATCAATCACAATTTCCCTTGGTACTCCATACCTCACAAAAATCTCTTCAAAAAGGAAATTTACTACTGTGTGTTCGGTTTCTCTAACCAATGCTTTTGCTTCAGCCCACTTTGTGACGTAATCAGTACATACTAAGATGTACTTCTTACCATTGGAGGTTGGGTTAATGGGTCCTATAATGTCTAGAGCCCATTTGTCAAATGGCTCTAAGTGAACTTGGGGCTGAAGGGGCATCTCATTAGTAGCTGTGGGCCTGCCCATTCTTTGGGAGCTGTCACAACTCTTTACATACTTCTTGGCATCCTTGAAAATGGATGGCCAGTAGTATCCAAGAGTAAGAACTTTGAAGGCTGTCCGCTTCGCTGCAAAATGTCCACCACACGGTTCATCATGGCAAGATTTTAAAATATCAATTACCTCATCATTTCTTACACATCTTCTAATAATCATATCATAACCAGTGTAAAATAAATCGCCATTAAGCCATGAATATCTAGCACTTTGTTTGACTAGTCTCTTCCTTTCCTTTGCAGTAAAGTGTGGAGGTGTCCTTTCTGTAGACAAATAATTGGCCAAATCAGCATACCAAGGAGTTACTATGGAAATTGCAAATAAGTTTTCATCTGGAAAAGAATCTTCAACTGGAACAACCTCACCTGGATTTTGCAGTTTAGAGAGAAAATATGCCACCTGGTTCTCTTTGCCTGGTCTATCTAACACTGTGATGTTAAATTCCTGTAACAATAGTAACCATATGGTAACTCTGCCACCAGTTATTGGTTTATTCATTAAATGTCTAATGGCCGAATGATCAGTATGTACAAAGACCTCATAACCAGTTATCTAATGTCGGAATTTATTCACAGCATAAATGATGGCAAGTGTTTCCTTTTCTGTAACTGTATAGTTTAACTCTGCAGGTGTTAGATTTTTACTAATGAAATAAATGGCATAAGTACAAGATTCCTCTTTTTGGCCTAATGATGCACCTACTGTAGTGTCAGATGCATCTGTAAAGATATGAAATGGTAGGCTCCAATTAGGCCCTCTCAAGACTGGTGCGGTTGATAACTTCTTTTTGAGTTGTTCGAATGCTTGTTGGCAGTTCTCATTCCAGTTGAAAAGTACATCTTTGGTTAGAAGTTTAAACAAAGGTAAAGCTATCTTACTAAAATGTTCAATGAATCTTCTGTAGTAGCTTGCATACCCAAGGAAACTTCTTACCTCTCTTTGATTCTGTGGAACTGGAAAATCAGCAATGATCTAGATCTTTGTTGGGTCAACCTTGATGCCTTGAAAAGAAATATAGTGGCCTAACACTATCCCTTCGTTTAACATCATAAAGCACTTTTCATTGCTGAGGGACAAGTTAGCTTCAATACATCTTTTCAAAACTCTCTCAATATTTTCTAATGCATGTTCAAATGAATTCCCATATACTGAAAAATCATCCATGTAGACTTCAACACAATCATGAATTAAATCAGCGAAAATAGCTAACACAGCTCTCTGAAATGTAGCTGGAGCGTTGCAAAGTCCAAATGGCAAAACATTGTAAGCATAGGTGCCCCAAGGACAGGTGAATGTGGTTTTGTCCTGGTCTTCAGAGGCCAGCTAGGGTGTCTAACACTTGGTCAATAAATGGCAGTGGGAAATAATCTTTGAGCGTTGCTTTGTTCAGCTGTCTGTAATCAACACAAATGCGCCACTTACCATTTTTCTTGGGCACTATAACCAATGGGGATACCCACTGACTGTCAGAAATAGGATATATAAAATTAACTCTCAAAAGTTTTTGCAATTCTTCTCTGACAATATCTTGGAGCATGGGGTTCATTCTTCTCCGTGGTTGCCTCACTGGTTTAATGGTGCTATCTGTATAGATATGGTGAGTGCATGTGTCGGGGTGAATCCCATGCATATTGGTGTAGTCCCAAGCAAAGGATTTTTGGTATTTTCTCAAGAGTTTAATCAATTTCTCTTGTTGAGATGAGTCTAGGTGATTGCCTATGTTCAGAGTTTTCCCTGGACTAATCTCTATGATCTGACTCTGTGTATTGGTGATGGATTGAACTGGAAAAATGTCGTGAAATGTAGTTTGCAAAGATTGGATGGTGCATGTTTCCTGAAAGTTTTGGGCCAAAAGTACATCTGCAGCATGATATTGTTCACTTCTCAAATTTTCAGACATATCAGGTTGAGAAAGGAATAATTCTACCAAATCATTATTGTCTTGGTCCTGGAAATCATAGATTTGGTCAATGCTAAAAACAGATTGTACTTCTTCTTTATCATTAAATTTATCATCAAGCCACAAATTGTGTGTTACTGCTGGTGATTGTGCCGATGGATAAAGGGTGAGTTTTTTTCTTTCGGTCCCTCTTGAAATGATCATGTTGCCCGATCGACATCCTATAAATGCATCAGCAGTCGCTAACCATGGTCTACCAAGGATGATAGGGTGTCCTCCTAAATTGGATTTGGGTTGAAAGACTAAGAAATCCACTAGATACTCCCAAGAGTCCAGTGAGACAATGATGTCTTCCAAAATCCCTTCAGGAATGACTTTGGACCTATCAGCTAGTTCTAGAACAATCGTGGTATGTTGCAAATTTATGAGCTGGAGTGTTCTCATGGTTTCAAGAGTCATGACATTGATTGCGGCTCCAAGATCTATCAAAGTGTTTGGAATCCGTATGTTGTTAATGATGGTGGTCACTTTGGGAATGCCAGGATCAACATACTTCTCCATGGAGATGGTATTGGTCATAAGGCCTGCTAAATTTCCTAAAACATGAATGGTTTGAGGATCAATCCTTTTCCTAGCAGGCTTCTTGAGGCACATGTCTTTGATGGCTTTGGTATAGATAGGAATGTCTTTTATAGCTTGCAGCAGTGGAATTTTTATGTAGACATTTTTAAGTTCATCTAAGACATCAAATTGTGGTATAGACAGTGGTGGTTTTATTTGGACCAATCGGTCTGGAAAAGGTGGATGCAGTTGTTGCATCTATTTATATTTGGTATCATTGTTTGGTTTTGTTGGATTTTTCATTTCATTTTCATTTTCGGTGTTTTCTTCTTGCTTATCTGTTATTGGAGAATCTTTGTGGAGCACCCTACCAGACCTCAAATTAATGTTTTGCAAAGGCAGTGTGGAATATGAGGTTCCTTCTTCTACATTGTAGGCTGGCCTCTCTGCTCTATTATTCGGATTTGGGACAGTTTGAGCAGGAATTTGAGTGGGTCTGGGAGGTTGCGAGTTAGCTGGAAATTGCAGTTGTGGTGCATTTATTGGTGGAGGAGCAGGCAGTGCTTGTTGAGGAGGTTGGGGCTGATAGACAACTTGCTGAGGATAGTGCTGATATGGTTGAGAATGTGATGGATACGACTGTTGGTATTGTTGATATGGTAGTGAGTAAGGTGGGTATGATTGAGGATATGTATGATAAGATTGGGAGTACTGTTGAGACGGTCTCCATTGGTGTTGTGGTTGGTTTTGGTGCTGCCATGGCATGGGTACATTCCATGAGTTTTGTGCATACATCTGATCATTCATAGGAAACTGCAGATTTTGATTTGGAAACATACCTTGGGTTGTTGGCCTTGGCTGCCATGGTCGCTTTGTGCCCATGTAATACACATTTTCCATCTCTGTATTGGCTGCCATATTACAGTTCTGCAAAACTTTAACTTTAGGACAGTTAAACATATCATGATGTTCAGTACAGAAAGCACAAACTTGGATGTTCTCTAGAGGGCAATCTTTTAATGCATGTTTCTTTCGGCATTTTGGGCAGAAGATAGCCATGATATGATCTTCATCTTCTTGTTTCTTCTTGGCTTTTAAAGTGTCAATTTGGTTCCCTAGAGTGCTTAACAGATCTGTTTTAAACTCTTCTAAAAGATTCCCTATTTCGGCCCTTGTGACACTTGCAGAGGCAGATTTTGTGACCCTCGATGACAGGCTTCTCTTTCCCATTTTAGCTTTACTCCTTGAATACTTTTCGCAAAAATCAGCGATTTCTTCAAAGGGTAAGGCAGAAATGTCACCTTTGCCCATCAAGTTGAGATCATCCATATATTTCTCTCGGATACCTTTCAAGAATATTGTGCGGACCAGATCAGGAGGCATAGTTCGGTGTTTGGATTTTTGTAAGTTGTAGACAAACCGTTCTAAATATTCCTCTAAGGTTTCATCCTCTTGCTGACTCATTCTAAAGATATCATCTTTAGAGTCTTTGGATCTGCAATAAGGCTGATATTTCCTAAGAAATATTCTCCTCATGCCATCCCAATCAACTATAGCATGCTCACCAAGCCCCATGAACCATTTTAAGGTTCATGCCTTTAATGTGGCTGGGAACAATCTAAGCCTATGGGCATCATCTGTATAGCCATAAGTTCGACATACAATGTCAAACTCGAACAAGAATGAGTCCGGATCCTCCAAAGCCATACCATAGAAATTTGGTAGCACGAATGGGGGTATGTTTTTCATTTTGATCTCCTCATCCTCCTGTGGTTCATGTATAGGGATTTTAAAAGTTGACTCCTCTTCATCTCCTTGGCTTGGTACTGATCCAGATCCTTCCTCAGCCATTCTAATTGGTCTCTCTGTGTCAGTGTCACTTGGTGGAAAAAGGAGGAAGGAAGATTGTTCGGTAACTGTACTACTTTCTCCTTGTGTAGAAGGTCTAGGAAAGTGCTTCTTCTGCGATTTATGTGTGAATAAAGTTTCCCTCTCAATAAGAGTAAGTTTCTGTCCTGAATAAAATTTTTCTGCCAATGTTTGGATAACTTCCTCAGCTGGTTTTGTATTCCCTAGAGAGTCTGCTCCTGATGATGATGGGTTAGTTTTTAGATGGTGGGGGGTTTTTACAAATCTCCCTTGACTGTCTCTAAATCTAGGCATAAATGAACATGATTTCTAACTGTGTTTTTGTTTATTTTTGTGTGTTGAATTTTTTTTCTTTTTGTCTGAATCCTTTAAGTACGCCTCCCCGGCAACGACGCCAAAATGTAGTGTTCTAGCTAGGGTACTAGACTAGACTATATTTATTATCGACCAGGATGCGTAAGCTTAGAGGCATGCGTCTAAAGTATATAGACATAAAGGATTGTTGGCTAAGTGGTTATCGTGTAGGTCACAGGGCTTCTTTACGGAAGATTGGGGTATGTCACCTATCATCCAAACACTCAGGTCACTCTGCTAATATACCTGATTACAATACTATCATTAAATGCATTTACCAAATTACACACTGAAACTAAACATTGTGTATCACTGCAACAATGATCTCAATCTCCTTACAAATACATTACACATAAAACCCTTGTTCAGTAAACACCCAGTATTCACTAATATTTATACAATATCAAAATATACAGAGATCATAAATGGATTTTGAAATGAAAACAAAGTTCATGACAGTGCTTTTAAAAGACAACACAGGGGTCGAATCCCTTACAGGACGCACTTCAAGATCTCAGTGATGACTGTTCAGGAATTACCACAAACGCAAACCATATACATTCGATGGAAATCAAGAGCTATTGAAATCGAAACCCAATTAATTGTAATTGTTGTGCAAACCATATAATACCTATTGAAATCGAAATCCAATCAATCGTAACTACTGTGAAAACCATATGATAACCTACGTGCAAATAAAATGAAAAGAACAGTATACCGGTTTAACGCAGGGCCCGTCCGCGTTCTAGAGGTATACTGGACTATTTTCAACCGAATATCAAATCAATGCATGAGACACGAGTCGTAACTACAACTGGGTTCTTAGTATTAAGTTCAAAAACTCTGTTTCAGAATGATACAACGATTAACCATCGTCCATTACATTGAACTGTATTTACATATATCTATTACAACCATGTCATTTCGAAAATGAATGTACATTCGGAATATGGCTGTTGCCGCTTTTATTACATCGAGATTTTCAAAATGTTTCTATCCTAACTGATTTCAAAAAGAACAAAAAGCTAAATCAAATTAGAATGCGCTGCTGTTGCTGCCTTTGTCGCCAGTGTGCCATGCTTTGACCTGAGTTGACCGCGCATGTAGGAGGGTCGATTCGGCTGTAGGATAGGTGTTTGTCCATGCTTGGACATTCTACTTTTCATCCATGCCTTTCGTTCTAGCCCAGCTGTTGTGCCACATGTCAAACAATGAGCTAATTACAGGATGTTGGAACTTCCTGTAACCATTTCACCAAAAACTTCTAATTCTTCAACATAAAATTCCTAAATCAATTTCAATGCATTTTAATAACTATAAGACTATTAACTAACCAATTTCCAAGGATTCTAAGGGATATATGATGAAAAGGAATGGGTAAATGATATGTTTTAGGAGGAAAAAGGGGTCTTGGGATGATACGAACACCTATTACCCTCAAGGTAATGGCTTAGCTGAATCATCCAACAAAAGCCTCATCAACATCATCAAGAAAGTGTTGGAGGAAAAAAAGAAGAACTGGCACAAAAAGCTTGTGAATGCCCTATGAGCAGACAGATTAACAACCAAGAGATCCATTGGAATGAGCCCATATGAGTTAGTCTATGGCATGGAGGGAAGATTCCCTTCATCTTTGGGAATCCCTGTTATCAAGCTGCTGCAAGAGATTCAGGCTGAACCAAATGATATCCAAAGGAGAATAAATCAGACCATTCACCTACAGTAGACAAGGGATCAAGTGTATCATAGAGCTCAAGTTTTACAAGAGAAGCTGAAGAAAATGTTTGACAAGAGGACCAAGGCCGAAGATTTCTTCATTGGCAACAATGTTTTAAGATGGGATTCAAGAAGGGAGGACAAAAGAAAACATGGCAAGTGCGATTTCCTTTGGAGAGACCCCTTTATTATTTCAGCTATGCAGGGCAACAATACATATTTCCTGAAGAGTGTAGATGGCAGCGCAGCTGAAGAAGGCCTTGTCAATGGCCGCATGCTAAAGCATTATCATGATCCCTTTTGAATACAGCACAGCTGTGAATTATGGTGTACATTAATATTTTATATTTTCAGCACTTTGTTTTTACTCTTATAGCAGGCCGAATAAGGAACAACGCAACAAAGTTTTGAAGGCATAACCAAAAGAATGCTCCATTTTTTTATCCCTGTTTTGAATCAAATCGCAAAGAAATGCTCAGGCAAATTTCAATACATTTATAAGCACTCACAAGGCAAGAACAGCGCTCTAAATTTTGTAGCAAAATTCAGTTAAAAAGAGTGTTGTACGCAGGCCTCAAAGTTTTAGTCATTTAGCAGCCAAAGAAGGAGGATTTTCAGTTTTACAACAGCAGTTTAACAAGGCAATCTGACCTGTTGTTCTTGGCTTTTCATATGGAAAATCCATCCCCAAGTGGAGCCACTGTTAGCCTCCTATTGAAATAGGTTTTCATATTTCATGATTGACAGTTTAAAATGCCAAATATGTCATCTTTTTATGCTGCAAGGTTCCATATTTCCAAGAATTTCACAGTTAAGGGAAGGCCAAACAGCTTAATCTTGGCTTCCTTAGGTTTAAATTGCTTGTTTTAGAAGATAGAGAATGAATATCTGTCCAAACTGTTTAATCTTGGTAGAATATTAGCTAGGTAGAGAAGCAAGGGTGCTCAACAGCTTAATCTGAGCCCCTGGAAGGTATAAGGGCAGATTTAGATAGGAGGATAGCCAAAAGAAAAGAAGGAAAACTGGGTTTGCTAGTTCAAGTGCACCCAAACAAAAAGAAGACAAAATTCTAGGTAAGTAGGCTGGGTAGGTAGTTTTGAGGTTGCAGAATAAGGAGTTGTGATCATTATTGTGTTTTCAAGTGTTAGATCTACTCAGATCACAATTGCAAGGCAGTTTTCCCTTGGAGCAGCACAAGCGAGGCATGACTAACCTCCCCCTCTTCCTTTTTCCCCAAATCATTCACTAATCTCCCCTAGGGATGTTAAGATCTTCTTGACATCACTAAAATTCATCATATTCCATAAACATTTGCCTAAGTAAAGATATGCTTTACTTAGGAGTGCTCATACTTCCTCTACAAGTCCTATTTCCCCTTTATAGCCTAAGATTTCTATCCTTAGCGCTTTCTAATCAAATTCATATTAACTTCTAACTTATTATGTAAATCCCTATCTATTTCCCCTCACCCTATTAAAAATATGTATAAAAGCCCCATTATTTATATATCCCTTCCCTTTGGTTGAAATATAACCATAAATATGCTTGGGAATTACTAAGTTTTCCTGAAACTTAGTAAGAACCCTCATTTTGCTCATTCAGCCCTCTTTTAATGCATTTGGACTCCTTCCATTGCATAAAGTCCCTCCTCTAATGTATAAAATCCCTCTTTTAACCTTGATTTTACCTTTCCAAGGCATAAAACCCTCTATTCATGCTATCGGACCCCTTCCGATGCATTAAAAACCCTTTCTCAAGCATAAAATTCACCCTCCGATATACATAAGCCTTCCTTTGATTTCATTTTACCTCTTCCAAGGTATAAAATCCCCCTCTGATATATAAAAACCACCTTTTCAACATTATTCATCCCTTCCGATCGGTTTGGACCCTTGTCCGATCACAAAAGCCCTTAGCCGATTTATAAGCATGCCTCCGATCAAGTAATCCTCCCCTCCGACGGTGATATCGCTGTTGGAGGTCGCAGCAAGTGTTGGCCCCATATATATGTGCTCCTCGAATACCATTTCGCCGTCGCAAAGGTTCTATGCACATAATTACATGTCCCCATCCTTCCGCCGATGCGATATCACTATTGCACCCGAAGTGATATCGCATCGCAATGCATCCTTATCGCATTCCCCCGATTCCAATGTATCTCCTCATTTTCCTTAAAATCATGTTATATCACAAATCTTGGTTTATTCATATAACCCCACATTTCCGCAATATTTCCCCATTATCACATATCACATACATTATCGCAAGCCTCATCGTTATTTCGCTATCGCAATCACTTATGTGCAATAGCGCATACCCCATGTCCCCACTGATTGCGATGTAGCGATTTAATCGCTGCCGTCTGATCTACCCCCAAATCTAATGGACCACATGTTGTCGCATCGCTCCCATATCGTTGTTTCGCTTTTCACTGTTTATATAAGCCATCGCCCATACCACCCCGATAGCCGATCGCTGATGCGATATCGGCGATCGCTCCATCGCAAATCATATATATATATATATATATATATATATATATATAAGGCCCCATCCCCCCGCTCCCCGCCGATAGTGATATTGCGGTATTGATTGCAGCCGTTGGATCTGCCTTCGTGCGATCCAATGGCCAGAATTTATTCTCTGCTACAGTGGCACTCAAAGCCCTGTTTTTCATCATTTTTTCCGCTTTTAAGTGTTTTTTGCCTTTAAGAGGCAGAAAGGATGTTTTCACATGGTTTCTATTCAGCGCTCACGCGCGCTTCTTCAACAAAGGAAGCAGGTCATTCCTCAATCAATTTTGGATCGCTCCACCACAGATTGGCTCTAAACAGCAAGATTAAGCCCCAACAAGCCTCCAGTCCGCAGTCCTCCGCCATTTTGCATTGTTTTATTATTTTTGGCAATGTTTTGATCGGCCAAGTGCCGAAATAGTTCTAAAGCCCGCAAAAGCACCACAACAGCTATTTCTTGCCATAAAGTGGCAGAAAAAGGGCGATTTGACAGTCTAAAGTGTATCAATTAGAGTTTTGCAGTGGGAGATTTAAAGCCGAGACAGATAGACAATAAAAGGCCTCCATCCAAGTCAAAGAAGCAGTAAAGGCCATTTAAGGCTTACCAGAACAGATTTATGCACATTAAAGCCACATGAGAGTGGTGCTGCAGGGCCCAATGCACAGTTGTTGCAAAATGGCCAGCGCAGAGCTCAAAGAACCCATATTAACTCATTTTATGATGTTGTTGCCTCTAGCGCAGCTCAAATAGATATTTCTTGCATTTATTTCAATAGAGATTAGGTTAAAGACAGTTATTTCCCCAGATCTGCTATCAGATCTGTTTTTTGTAGATATTTTGCCTATATAAACCACCCTAGGCAATGTTTAAAGGGTTGGTTGGTTGATAGCTCATTTCCAGACTTGCGTTGTATACTTTGAGAGATTTAATGAACAAAGATTGCTGGAATCTCATGCTTTTGAACTGTTTGATGTGAATTTGATGGCTGAAGAGTAAATTGCAGGATTCTAGTGCTTCTTCATGGAACAATAAGTCTTTCTCCCTTGTTTTCAGTTACTATGTATGTTATATCATTTATATGTCATTATCTAAGTTGCAGGAAGAAAGAATGGTTCAGGTGTTGCTTAGTTGTACTCTGCTTTCAATTCTTGTTATCTCTATATGTTTTCTGCTGAATTAGTTATGAATATGAATACTTCTCTGCTCATGTTTACTCTAACTCATCCATCTATGCATGTCATTTAAGAATTCTTGATTGCTCTTATATGATGTTCACTCACCTTCCCTCTGTTAGCATAATGAGAACTACTTAACTGCCTCTCATTCCCTAACCTCCATTCCACCCTTTTTCCAGCTTTAAATTGTTCCATGTTTATATATCATGCCCTGTAGTCTCTCTTTGCCAGAGAAAACACATTCAGTAGCCTTTAATCCTTGACTCCATGCCTAATGGTCTAGACTTCTCACTTTGTATATCAACTCTGCTTGAAGAAATCATCCATCCCACCAAATTCAAACAAAATCCAAGAACCTCATAGCTAGCCTAACATCAACTCCTAAACAAAGCTAAATTATAAAGAGAGAGCCCTCTCTGACTACAGGTAGGCTAGGACCTGCAGTCCAAAGATTGGTTTGTGGTTACCTTGGCCATATCCCTTAAGGAGCCAAGGGAGGATGAGAATTTTATACAGAAGCATCTAGAACTACTCAAGTGTTGAGGACAACACTGTTTTTGAAGGAGAGGGGCATGTTAAGTCACTATAATACTAGTGTATTCCCTTATTATTATTGTCATTATAGTCCCTTATTGTTATTGTTGTGCCCATGTTGTCCCCATATTATTATTGTTGTGCCCCATAAAAGCCCACTATTGTTATTGTTGTTCCCTTACATTATAATTGTTATGTATGCTCTGATTATATTATGACCCCATAGACACCTATATATAGAAAGCAGGTCTTATCATTTGTATCATCCAAGAATTATTCATCTACTTTTGAAGTCCTTGATCTATCTCATTCTTCTATTTTGTGAGCTAGTTGCATAACATAATCCATATGTAACCAATCACATACTCATGAAAAATACATTTCACGAAATCAATATCAAATTCTCCATGGCAACATTACTACAACCATAAGCAATCATCAAGCAAATGCAACAAGCACATGGAATGCAAGTGTAAAAGACATACATGGAACTAACATGCATGCATGACCAACACACACTACCCATCAGTCCGAGAGTTGAACCATGCTCTGGTACCACGCTTTAACACCCTCTTCCCACATCCACTCAAGTAACCATGCCAACCAGGGTAAACATGAGACGAGATGCTACTGTGATCAGATTCGAACTCCTATGTGACCTTAAGGAAGTGGAATCGATGGAAAATCACAAACAACCATCCAACATCATCAACATAACCCTCAGGAGACAAGTCAGACACTCAAGCAACCTGTCCCTAGGTCCCATTATTGTTATGGATCTCTTAGGCCATAGTCGCTCTCATGTTATGGGAAAGGGAGTGACCAACAACCTAAATTCGCTCTCACAGGCTTGCCTGCCAGAGACCAGAGACCAAAATTGCCAATTCTGTGCCAACGACCCTGAGATTTAAGCCACTTTTTCAAGGCCAGATCCCAGGCCACTGCCCAAAATGGAGTGATAGATTGAAATCATTAAAAATACAGGGAAACAATGATGCAAAAGCAATAATCTAAACAAGACGATAACTAGACCCCTACTAGCCATGCCATGCATTTCGTTAAACATATCATCAACATGTAACCTATAGGTGTAAAGACCATAATTAAGTGTAGGGATCTCATACTTATTTGAAAATCGCTATGAACCATTGTTCCCTTATGTCATTTGCTGCATTATCATCTATTAGGCCATAGATACACTATCCATTCATTTACAAGTAAAAACATACTGAGAGCCATACATAACTATTGTCATAAAATATACATATAACCAACATAATAGGAATAGAATTACCATAAACATATCAGCCATCAAATCCACATATACATAAATACATTTACACATGAAAATCAAGGTAATGAATTTCTCATTAATGAATGTAATACACCAACTAGAGATGGGACTACCATGTTCCACCCGACCATAGAATGGCTGAGCCAAATCTCTCTTTAGCCATTCACCCCTATGCCATATTCCCAGCATGAATGTGGGACTCAAACCAAAGGAACCAACCAGGGCATACCGAGGTTAAACCACCTCACCCTTATCAATAGAAACCAAGCTTTACCGTAATCCATCCCAGATCACTAGGCCAACACAATGAACACATCATAACATGCTTTACTGTTATCTCCACCCAATCACTAGGCCAAACAAGCATGGATGCCATCAGATTTCTCCACCTACACCGTGAGGAATTTTCTTGTCCTCTAGTCTCTCAAGCTTTACCGCAATCCAAACCTGGATCACTAGGCCCTAAACTGAGATCCACTCTCCAGGATTTACCACATATCCTAAACCCTGGATTACTAGGCCCAATAGAGAGAAAACCACCTCTTGGCTTTACCATATATCCTCCCATTCATTGACAAGGATTCCTAGGCCTATCGAGGCAACACAATCCTGGCTTTACCGCAACCCACAATCTGGATCAGGGATCACTATGTCAGTGGCTTTACCGTGATCCACAGTTCGATTCAGGGACCACTAGGTCATGTGCTCTATCATTCAGAGATCCACCCCACTCAGCTTAGAATCCATCCAATAATCCAGCTCACCCAAAACATGAGAACCCCATCACACCATGGTTATTTGGAAATGGAAAGGCTAGGCTGAAAACACTGTTACACCTGACAAAACCCATGCCATGATAAAAACGAACCACATACAATGCCATGTATGCCAAATATAGCAATGAAAATACACATGTAAGTCGATACCTGCAATGAATACTCTTGTAGTTGCTTGATCCTGCCTTTCCCTGCTTGATCTTTGCTTCCTCTTGCCTTCTTTGCCTTTCTTGCTCTAATGCCAAAATGCTCCAAGAAAACTCTAAGTGTCCAAGAGAGAGAGAGAATAAGGAGAGAGCTCCAAAACTCAACTGACAAAAGGTTATCAATTGATCCTTAGAAGCCTTTTTATGAGTGAGGTCTCTATTCTCTTCATTTTTCATTATTTTCCTTCATTTTCCTCCTCACATGCAACCTGTGACCTTTCACCTCCCTTTTCTCCTAATTTCCATTATTTTCATAAATAAATGTGCCAAAAATGCCATTTTTCCTTTCCAAAGCCTTAGCCATTTCCTTTTCCAATTTCCTTACCCCTAAACAACCAAATGAACACCCCCTAGGATGTCTTGCCCAACATTCAGCTTGGAATAAGTGTCCCATCAACAATGGTTATTGTTTGTAACTTTTATTACATGGAATTTTCACCAGGGCTGTTACAAATTCAACCATAAAACAATAGGATAGTGGAGATCACAAAGCATAAAGAGAGCACAAGATTTACCCTGGGAAATCCCACTAGGGGGGAACCCAACAACCTTTTCAATAGAGAAATTCTTCTTTTCAATAAGAGACACACCTATACTTATAGTCAACAACTAGGTCAAACTGACCTTCAACAAATTTATGGTCAATCTTGGCCAACACCCTCCAAGTCAAGCCTCTAATCTGATCCAACAACTCGACCCTCTTGTTCTGCCCTACACCGAATTTCAACTTCCTAGTAACTGCCCAGTATCCCATAATTTCGGCCCTACAATTTGCCCAAAAAATGTTAGCCTTGCAACTGCAACTGCCTAGGAAAAAATGTGAATTGGAGAGAGATAGTTCCTCCACATGTGCAAGCTAGATAGAGAGAGAAAGAGATGAATTCATCCTTCTTTTTCGTCCTCCTTATCCTTCTTGTCCTTCACTTGGATGCCCATAAGATTATTACTTTAGAGAGATTGAATTGTTTCCTTGTGGATGAGGTTGAACTATCTTTATATAGTGATCTTTTGGGTTGAATGGGTGTCTCTTCTGTCTAGGCCGACTTGAATTGGAGGGAGGATGACTTAACTAACTTTGGAGCCAAAAATTTAATTTTGAAAATTCAAAATTTTCTCTTTTAAAAGTCCATAAGGACATGACTCAAAAATACATTTTCCTTTTGACTCTAACATGAAGAAAATGCTTTACAATAATCAACATAAATACACAAAGGGCCAAAATATACATTATGAAGACCAACCATTGTTACAAAATTCAACGCTTTTGTGTTATCTTTGTGCCTCTTTGTTTCTCCTCAGATCTTGTCTTTGGGTTGGATTTAGAACCTGATGGGGCAGTTTTGCAAGCCTTTTTAAGGGGGATGGACCTTTCTGAGTAGTTAACATATTGTTCTAGACTTTGAGCATGGTTTATTTGAGCTTTATCATTTTGGGTTCTGGCACCACCCTAGGATCTTGGTTGCTTAATTCCTCTAGCATTGTTGAGAGGATTTTCTCATATGCATTAGGGTTTTCACCTTCCTCAAGTTCTACTGATTATTGGTTAGCATCAACAACTTTTAGATTAATATGTTTGGGATCTAAGTCCTCGATCTCCATGCTTTTGTACATGGGGAGAGCAATGATGTTATCGTCAAAGTCCCCCCTTTTTTTCTTTTCTTGATTGATGGATCCAGATTGGCGGGGCCTTTACTGCGAGCATTCTCCTAGGTTGTTTCACCATTTTGCTTAGAGTCTTCCATGTTGGTGAGAACTTCATATTTATTGTTGGACTGAAGGTGCTCCTAATTTTTTATCGCGAGATTCCTCTGGGCTTTTCTACATCCATTCTAGGGGAAGAATCCATTTGGATTTGCTACTATAGTAGGAGTTTGAGGAGATGAAGGATTGAGAAGGGGACATACTCAAAAAAGGTGCCCATGCTCATGGCAATGCCAATATCGAAACAGAACATGCTTGTAATCAATGAGCTGGGCGATGACGATGTCATACAGGGAGATCTCGATGGATTCTAGAAGAGGCTCCGAGATGTTCATATACACACATAACCATGCAAAGGCAATATATTTAATGCTCTTTGTGATCTCAGAGCTTTTGCTATATGACCCAAGGGTATTACCAATGTCATCTAGAATGTCCTCCTGCAAATATTCAATGGGTAGTGCATAGAAGTCGATCTAGATTGGGGCAGTTAGGAACTTCTCATTCTCCAGGTTGTATATGGGGGTCCAAAAGTAGATGAAGATCCTGACGCTATTAAAGAAGTATGGGCATTCTTCGAAAACCCTTAAATGGTCCTCTAGGTTGGTAAAGACCACCACGAAGAAGCCCTTGGAGCCAAACAACAACTCAACATGGCATTCGAGTTACCTTTTGTTCTTGATCTAGAGGCTTAGGTCCTTCTTCGGAGGTCGAATGCCCAGGAACTTGCAAATGAGGGTGTGATTTTGCATTTATTTAATGTAGCTCAGGACCGAGTCCCATTTAACCTCACAATAGGAGTTTTTTGTTGCTTTGGCGAGGCATCTATTATGGCTCTTGTTTCGCCAGTCTACTCCAAGAACAAGAGGAGTGCTCTTGTCATATGGAAACACCATCCTTGGGAGGCTAGGTCATGAGTTGTGAGTAGGGCCTCGACAACCGACAAAAGCTTCTCCCACCGTGATGTTATGGTGAGGGTAGGGGTTTGAGACCCCCTTATTGATGAAGATGTCATTAGTGCAATAGATCCAAGGCAAAGAAAAAATCTAAAGGTCCTCTGAAAAAATTGACAGATTCAAAATCTTTACTAGACCATTCAATTGCGCTGAATACGACAAGTTGCAAAACGGGAGCATGGGATGAATGAACTTGATATAAAATTCATAAATAAAATATTTCAATGTCAATAAGAGAAAATATTTTCTCAACTTTTGTAGTCAAAAAAATATTTGGTTTTTGAGAGATTTGATCCCTCTTTGTGCTTAATAAATTAGGAAATAAATAAATCTATGCTATTATTTTGAAAATTTTCAACTCAATATTTATTTATTTTTAACTATAAATTATGGCAACCATTTTTCCTATTTCTTTTGAAATATAAATTATGGTCCTATTCAATATGCTCATTAACTATTGAGATTTTGAAATTACATATTCTCTCAATTGCTATTAGAATGGTTAATACAATATTATTTAATATAATATATAATTTAATTTTTTTATTCTAAATATATATATTTACGCCGCTAAGAACTCAATCGACAACAGTGGGAGATTGGTTAACGCTTGAATAAGATGCAATTAGGTTACACTCAAATGATTTTCAATCTATCTCCCTTCGTTCCGTTCCTGTTGTGTTCGATCTCCCATCCTTAGTTCGATTTCTCTCACACCTGTTTAGTCTTATATTTTATTAAGTGTTTGATTTTAGCTCAAGTTTCTTGATTTTAGCTCAAGTTTATTGTCCAAGCGAGTGTTGACAAATCTCACCTGGTTTTGTACGAAACCCAAGATTCTTGTTAAGCCCATGCCTTACATTATCACCGTCAAAAACATAAATGAGTTTTCCTCTAGAGTGCAATATACGACTTAGTGTGCAAGCCAATGTACTTTTGTGTGCTTTATTTATGTATTACTTCAAATAATGTTCAATGAAAAATTATTGAATATTTATTAAACAAGTATGTATTTTTTCATTGCTTCCTTTTTGCAGTAATTGAAATTTCAGCAAACACACCTATTGTAGATGGAGTACAAATACATTCTAAGCAAAATATTTTTCCTGCTCCTTTAAGAAATCCAAATGCAGACGCTACTATAAACTGGTCCAACATATATCTTGGTTTGGTGGATTATTCAACAATTATACTGTGGGTCCTGGAGAATGCAAAGCGTGGAGCATTTGCTTTAGCAACAAGTTCGAAAACTACAACATGGATGGGTGTGGGGGCCATTAGTGCCGTGGGAGCAGTTGCAATGGGTGTGACTGGTCCTATTGCATTTGCTATATTAACAATTGTTGCTTTGGGTATAGTTGCTGGATTAATAATTGTTACTCTTGGTGCAGTTGTTGCAAGTGGAGTGGCTGCCAATAAAGGTGCAAGAAAGGATGCTCTGACTGTTACATATTATCTAGGTGAGGAATTTTATAAGGTCAAACTTCAATAAGATCCATTCAAGTCCACCACAGTAAGTATATCATCTAAAAAATATACTATTATTATTACTCTGTGATTATGAAGTTGGGCATGTTTTGCTCTACATTATATAAAACAAAATGTTTTTTAAGAGCTTTCTCACACATAGCATATAATATGGTTACAATGTTATATGTTCATTTGAAACTATGAATTAAGCTTTTGAAAGCACAAAAGAAAGGATTTTCGTTCAAAGCTTAAGCTCTATAGGTACTACTTATTATGAAATTTTGTAGAATAGAAATTATGGAAGATGCAACTCTATATGGGCATGTTGAGACAATGAATGCATACATGTGGTTGGAGTGCTAGTTGCAAAGAATGTGCATATGACATAAATAATGGGCATGGAGAAGTAGGCATGTGTCCTCTAGTGCAGAAGGTATATTGTTTACATACGGGGAAGAATGTGAATGCACTGTGTCATTCCAAGTACTGTCATGATCTTTCTTCAGTACTTTGTGTCCCCGATGTTGCCCTTATGTAGTTTATCTACATCATCTTGTAAATGATACATATCTACCTTGTATATTTAGACTTGCAACTTTAGGATTATGTACTTAGCGTTATCAAAAGAAAAAATGATCATAGATTCATATATCATCTTCTAAAAGCTCTGATGTTCTGTTTTTCTATTGTTACTAGTGCATTCCCATGTTACATATTGGTGTACGCCAACCTATATAAGGGCATAATCCTCTCAAATATTTTGGCACTGCTTTGCACATTTGTTTTTAAAGACTTGCAAAGGTGGAATTCTTGAGAGTGATATTTTATGTGGAGTTTCATTCATGTAATAAGTTTCATTTATAATAACCATATAGAGATAATAGTTTTGATAGGATATTTTAACTTCCATGGAAAATGAGGTGCTACCACTTTACTATAGTAGGTTAAAAGAGGATCTCCAAGTGACATTCTTGCTAGATAGAGACTTTATAGAGGGAAGTAGCTTCATTTGTTGAATGTTGGACAATAAAAAGAACAAGTTCCTAGGCTCACTTCGATCTTCAGTTCATTGGCATGTATTAGTTGCTTTTCATGTTCAATCAAGATCTATCAAAGCTTTTAAAATAAAAATCAATTGGGATATAGGGTTTAACCAAGTCAAAGTGTAAACAATAAAGACAAAAAAAAAAAAAAAACCCAACATATTTATAACAATATTAAAAAAACATATTTAAATTTAGTCAATCTTTAACAAAGCTACATTCCTCTAGATTCCTTTGGAACTTTTTGATCATGCAATTAACAACACTTCACATTAGATAAAAATGTTCAGGTAGACTAGAATGAACTTTCAGAATAGATTTTGGAGCAAGACAACTCCATATGCTTGGGATCTACATGCAATGGTCAATCATCATACTCACATGAGCTGCACTTTTATTGTCCATTCCATGCCTTTTTGCAAAACCTATATTCAAATTGTTTGGCCAAACAACTACCATTGCTACCAAATTAGGACTTCTCTTGAAAATAGTGGTTTTTAACACAATTCCACTTGACACAACAATTATTAATGCTTATTTTCAATTTATGTTCCATACTCTTGTATAATAGGGATATCATGCAACTACTATGCTATTGTGAAATGTGACTATGGTTCAATGGAAACTTCTTCAACAATGTCTTCTAATGCTAGCACTTGGTTCATCTTTCCTTCCATGGTACTGACAATTTCAAACAGTTAAAAATGAGCTTTTCCTTGGTATATCTATTTGCAATAACAAGCTATATGAAACTTCAATAGAATTTTTCCAAGCAGAGAAATTACAATTTCTGGAGATCACATCTCTGGAACAACATCCTTAATAGTCTCGAGCAAGGAGAATTTAACCACTTGCAAAAGGTTGAGATCAAAACAAATCATCAGTCTTTAGAGGCCATTTAAAGTAAGTTCAATTGCACTGCCAAAATTTGTCCATTTCATGGAGAGTTGAAGGCTAATGCCATTAAACTTCACAAAATCTCATTGATTTTAGTGTGTCCTAATCAGTCTAGGGAGATACTTTAAGAAACACATTTTTTTGCTATAATTTAAGATTCTTTCAATCTTTACTCTAACTTAACAAAAATATAATTTTTTTTTTTAGATTTGGGTGTGGGTAATTGTTATTTTTAATTAAAGCTATGAAACTTACAATAATTTAGTTTTGTTTTTTTGTTTTTTGTTTTTATTTACTAGCCTAGATCCATCTAACTCTGGATCTATCATGCACTGAGAGAGATCAAATCCCTTGAGGTGAAAACCTTCTTTTTGGTGTGTAGAACTTGAGGAAAGGTTTGCACCTCAAGGGATTTGATCCCTCTCGGTGCATGATATTTCTAGAGTTAGATGGATCTATGCTCTTTCTTGTTGGGGGCAACAATGTCACATATTCATATTATTATAATTTTGTAACTTTTTGAGATATACATAATACTTTGAAATTTACAAGATTAGAAATACAAATAGTAACAAATGATATCAATATAACTATGTTTATTGATCAACAAAATGAAATAATTAATATATTAAATAACAAATACACTAATCATATCATTCAAATGTGATATGAAGAAAATATTGAAAATTATTTAGTAATTAACCTTAATATGTCTTCTTCCGCTTTTATCTTAGAAACACCGACACATTTTGCCATATTTTCATATCGATCATATGGAAAAGAAGGTTGAAATCGAAGACCATCCAAAGATTTAACTCGAATATTGCAGTAAAAGTGAGACTTTGTTTCTCTGTCCTTCCAATATTAGTAGTTTCCTTTTCTAGTGTCAATCCCTGGGACTTATGGATTGTTAATCGCAAAGAAAGTCTCAATGGAATTTGTCTATTATTACCTCTTTCAATAGGTATAATAGGAATAGTAGGAGGGAATAGTTCATCCCACAGAATTCCAACATAGTTATCAAATGTTACTAAAACATATGTTAGAGGATTAGGAGGTGATGTTCCAGGATTATACGCAATATCTTGAACTACTCCAACAACACCATTGACACGTCTTGCATTAGCCCATAAATTTGAAGTAAAGATAACCCTGGCTCCAACAATAAGAAGGAGCTCATTATCCAAATTTTCCTCATCTGCTTCAATGGTGTGGTTGTTATTTGATATTGTAGCAACACTATGTGCAACAAGGTTATTTAGGGACATCAAGCAATGCTTATTGTGATTGTGCACATCATCATTTGTTGCAAACAAATGTATAGCCTTATTAAATGACTCTTTTGTTGAAGCATCCAAATTGGAATTTGTACGTGTCATTCGCAATTCCCAGTGTTCTATTGTTGGAATCGCATCTCTGATTTTCATTGATAAATGACGAAAACATATTTGATCATTGCTTTGTCCATCTTGCCTAAATATTGTATCAAGAGTTACAACAGTCGTGAATAAATTCCATAATTCTTTTGCATGACCTTCACATGCATATGCAGGTCTATCCATAACAAGAGGTAGTTGTCCCAAATCGCCAACCAATATAATTGATATACCTCCAAAAGGGACTTCTTTATTATGAGGAAATGCTTGATGAAGTCGAGAATCAATATGCATCAACATATTTCTCCCTATAAAACTCATCTCATCAATAAGAATGTACTTAACATGCTTCATCTCCTCTTGTAAGGTAAGCAAACACGACTCTTGTAAATTGGTGAAGTTCCTTACTGGTATATAAAGAGAAAAGTGTATTGTTGATGTAGATATGTTGCATGCTGCAACACTAGTAGGGGCTAAAAGAAGCAATGGGCTCTTATGAGGAAGATAGTCAATTTCAAGTCTTTGTTTTATAGCACCAATCAAGTGAGACTTTCCAGTACCCATTGTCCCTTGGATAATCATAAGCAATTGTTCTTTGTTGTCATCTCCTTTGTAATGATCAACAACTATATTAAATGCTATTTTTTGCTTTTCTCCTAAACTTTCAAATGAATATTTCTTTGAAGATTTAATAGTAACAATTGCATTCACATTTTTCTTATCAGATATGAAGTTAACTACATGTCTTGATGTCTCTTCATCAACAAAGCTAGAGCTCCAATTTCTCATAACATCACGATCCCTAAATCTAATCATGTCAAATTCACTGGCATGTATAAACTTATTCTTATACAAACCTGAAATAATCTCCCACTCATGTTGCTTAGAATCATTTTGTACATGTAAAACATCTTCATCCTCATCTTGACATTGAGTTGGATCCTTTGAAGGTATTGGATTGCAATCAATATGCCAAGGATTATACGAATTTTTTTCCCAATTTCATATGATATCATCATCTATAGCTCCAATATCTGTATGAAAATCACGAAATGGCTTGTACAATACTAATTTAGACCAACAAAACTCCACAAATCTATTATTTTCACAAGGGGGAACTGAATTAAACTTAGGAAATACTCGTACAATGGCTACATTATTTCATGGTAACCATTTCTCATCATGGCGACATTTTCCATATGACCACAATCTAGCAACTTTTATCAATGAAAGGCGCTCCACACTCATAGGTCTCTTTCTATATGCTTCAATAAGAGAATTATCATTATGGTAATTATATGCATCAACTTTTACTTGTTTGAAAACATTTATCCCAACATTTAGAACAATGAATCTACAACTACATTCAGAAAGAGGAAGCTCCAAAAGCATATGATATGTTTCTTGTGCTCCTATATATCTGTCAACGATAGTCTCACACAACAATGTTCTATATGCACGTGTTGCTGGCTCATTTGGATTTTGAATAGAAGAAATACACATCAACATATCATGGAAGCTCTCTGACCCTTTTTCTACCTTTGTTGCATATTTTTCTATGTAGTTAATCACAACATGCCTAGAAAGAACAGGTTTCCAATCCATATTTGCATGCCACATCATCAATGTTTCACGATTATGTGTATTTAATCGATCATCATTTCGTCTAGGTTCATATATTTTTTCTCCACCCTCATGAACATAAAGTCTTGACATTTTGCATAGCTCCCATGGTGCCTTATATCTACACACCAATTTTCCACCCTTCTTTCGAAGGCATGATTTCTCATTGCACGTGATGTGGCACTCAACACAATTGAGAAGTTCTTCATAGTCCATCATTGCATCAGATTGAAATATTTGTTCAGTGTTCTTTAAGCAAGGATGATCATCATCATTTCGTTGAATAGGGATCTTTCTTTGATATTCGTTGCGGGGATTGAATGCATGGACAGATCTATCAAAGTATTCTTTTGCAAGTCTCACTTGAGTGGGGTCTTTCCAATTCAATTTGTCCATATTGGGAGCATCTTTTAGCCAAATAAACCCATGCACATGTGGAGATCCATGATGTTTCCATTCATAGCGACACAAAAAATCTGTAGCATGATGAAATTTTGAAAAACCTCATCTCAAATTAATGTATGTCTCAAATGCACATAACTTGCTACAATGTGAGGATTATCAATCACATTTTGATGTCTCCATTTCCTTGCTTCCTTTGGATCTACAGGAGACGTACTAGGCATCAATATATGAAAATCAGGGCATTGCATATATGCTACACTTAGTGTGAAGAATATTGTAGGAGACCTAATTTGTTGAACCAAGTCATATAATTTTGCACGACATTTGGTCCCATATGCACATGTACCTCTTAGAACATGTCCAAATCTCATCAATCTATATGCAGTTTTAGAATTAGGAATATTTTGTAAATGCTCTCGTAACTCATCAACTATTGTTGGTAGTTTTGTCATATTTTTTTTTAACAAAAACTGCAGAAGATGCTTGACCACGATGTCTCATAATTATATTGAGTAAAAAGTATCTAAATCAAGGATGTCTCCCAAACCTATTATCACGAAATCTGAAGAGATGTTTTGCATACTCATGAAGATGCACATTTCTTAGTCGTGGTTGTAACCAATCAACTTCTCCTCTAGGGAATAATGTTGGAAATGTCATATTAAATAACCCTTCAGTATTATACTCATTTATTCAAGATGAACCAATTGTAGGCTAATTAAAGACATTTGTAGTTTCACCATCTAGTTGGTTTGCTTCTCTATTAGGATTATCTGCCCATGCTCGAATAAGTTCAATTTCCCTAGGTGCATTTGGAGGCCTTGCAACAAAGGAAATTGTGTCATAATTTTCTAAAGCATCTTCACAACTTGTAGCTCCTTCTAACAATGTAATGTCTATGTCATTGTCCATATCTGGTAGTATAATAGAATTAATCATGTTTGACACATTTGTTGTTTTTTTTTGGTAACTCGTCCAAAGCATGCATATCAATTTCTACACCTTTATAATAAGGATCATTTTGAATCTTATAAAGTAATGCATCTAGTACCTTTTGCCTTCTAACAGTGAAATCATAGCTTGATCCTTGCTAACCTTTTTTTCGCACCACTATCACTAAATCCAAGTCTTTAATATATCGTGGTAATTTCTTAGCAACATCTTTAACATCCTGAGGAAAACTGATTGTCTGTCCTCTATATTTATATTGGCCACCTATTGAATGCATTACCTGCAAAATTGGACTCGCTCGTGCTATCAACATTTCCTCAACTTGTGTAAGACTTCCAAGGATCAAAGGCTACAACCCAGGATTCATATGATTTTGTGATGAAAATCTATGCTTATTACCCTCTCTTTTACATCTTGTACACATTGGACCTGTCTTAGTAGTCACCACTTGAATGCCAGGATATGAATCCTCACACACATGACACATTTGAGGATGACCTAATTTATTAATTCTTTCACAAAATATTTTATGTGTAGTAACTTCATCTTCAGATGAAAGCACTGGTACATTGGTCATCATTGCAAGTTCATCCTTACATTTCTCTATTGATTGATGATCTTCGAGTTTCATACCCATTGGTACATTGGACATCATTTCACATTCATCATCACATTGCTCCATTGGTTGATGGTTTTGGAGATTCATACCTATAGGAGAAAAATGTTCAATTATTGGCCTTACATCACTAAGACTTTTGAATTGTCTTCTTTGATGTGCTCTTACTTGTCCTCTATTTTGACATCTGCATTCTTCTTTATCATCCTCATTCATTCCTTCAAATTTCACTCTTTTTCTTTCATAATTATTTATTCGTTCTTCTTCCCTTTCATCCTCATTTGGTCTTTGCCTTTGCCACCTTTTTCTTTCACAGTCCTTCTTTTTTTGTTCTTCCCTTTGATCATTAGTCATTTGTTGTCTTGACAATCTTCGTTGTTCATTTTTTTCTATCCTCTTCTGCTCTCTTTCCATTTCAAGTATTTATTTCAGATGATTTAATCCTTGTCTTTTAACTCTTTCTCTCTGTAAGCTTCTCATTTCTTCAATATTATTATTATTAGTTTCCCTATTACTAGTAGTCATGATGTTATATTCTTGTAAAAAAACATTTCAATTAACAAAATGTGAAATTTTTTTTGTACACCAAATACTAGTAAACTCTACATAATTAATAAATAAAACTCACTTTCTTTACATATTGTATTCACATTAAAATAAATTCAATAAACAACATTTAATCTTTAATCTCAAACCTAAAAAAATATATAGTTATAGCCATAAATGCTCATATTATCAAACTAATGTTGTTATCGAAATTGAAGAATTTTCATCATTGAGAAGCACCCTCATTAAATAAAAAGAAAATTATAGACACATTATAAATATGGATTTCTTCCTAAACATTCTTTTAATGAATTAATGGCTCAACTTAGCAATTTTGGGTATGTGTTGTTTTTATTGGAATTTAGTGATAGAATTTTTTGATTACACGATATAAAATTTACTTTTGATTTAATGTCTAGGTGTCATTTAAATTTTGTAATCTTTGTTTATTTAAAGAAAATCTGAGCATAAAGGGCCTATAGAGTGTGCATTATAAGAATGCAAGCAACACACAAGGCTTGCATTGGCTTTTAGTTAGCATTTTTGGTTCTGTCCTATGTATATATAAGTATACTTTCTTCACAAGAGTTCAGAGCTCGAATCCAATAAGGCTTTGCAACCAATAATGGCGCTACCGATACCAGGTGGTATTACCATTAAGTTTGAATGTAGCATTGACATACACGACCACTGCGGGTTTTCATACCCTATGGTATTCAATTGCGAAATAGACCACCTTAATCTCTCACTAAAACTGCTCCCCAGACCACCATTTATCATATTGATTGGTTATGACAAAACAGAAACCCTAATGTACATCATTCTTTATTTTATTTTTTATTTTTATTTTTTTTACTTTACAATCAAAATTATATAGTTTGGTTAGGGATAGAATTGGGGTGGGCCCTAGCTCCAATCCTTTATTTACCATTCTTTCTTGCAAAGAGTACTTTCCTGGATGCCGGAGGGCAGGCGTAGATCCATGGACATTGCATGAAATTATGTAGGTTTGGGAGAATGTTGGAGGATGAGTGGACCTGGAGATGACTAATCAACTCACCTTTGTTTATAGAATAAGGGTAGAGCTCCTTTCATACGAGGACAACTAAATTATGTGCATATTTTACTGTGTTCATCCTTCCTTCTCAAAAGGCAAAGCAATTTGTTATCCCTTCTTCGAATGTCTTCTTTCAAGTTGTTTTTCAATGGAACAAAACCTTGACATGATAATGTGAGTTTCAATGTCATTGTACCTATCCTCCTTTGTCAAACAATAATTCCATGTTTCCAAAAACAAAATTTGCTTCATGTCTGGTAAGTCAAAGTTAGTTCATAAGGAACTGAACAATTTCTGATCTCCAACCATACATAACTCAGCTCCAACTTCTGTAATATCTTAAATCATCTGCAGTGTCAGATTCTGCCCCAGAATCCTCTTGATGTGGAGGGATTCTATGCTCATCATCAGTGGATGAACTTGACTGGGTTTGAGAGTGGTTGCTAATCCTGGATACCTTTAGACCACTCTTGAAAATGGCCATTTGAATTTGAAGTTCTTGATCAACCACTTGGCCTGGAGATAGAAAAATACCCATGCCTTCAATTCCAACATTCTCATGCTCCTTGTCTACACCACTCGTACCACTAGATATAGCTTCAGGATTTCCCTCCTCCCGAGATGTTGCAGTCCTTCTACTCAACTCTTTTAATTTTGTAAGAGCCTTTTCCTTCTTCTCTTTTGTTCTCTCTTCTTCTTTTTGTAGCTGCTTTGTATGTTGTGCCACAATTTCCTTTATCTTCGCACTCTGCGCCTCATAATCATGTGAACCGTGAGATTTTTGATAGTGAGACTCCCTTGCTGATTTATTATCCACACTCTCTGAACCATGTGTACTGTTACCTGGCATAGAAGCAACAACCTGCCTACTAGCATGAGAACAGGTTGTCATGTTGACCTTCATTACTTTGATGGTAGGAACTTTCCTTTGCCATTCATTGTCACCTTCATGTACTTTAAACCTTGCTCTCATTATATGGCCTTCTCTCTCTAATGACTCTGAAGATCCCTTGCCTCCTTTGTAAAAATTCCACGAAAATCTGCAACTACTCTAATGAACAATCTGAAAGCTAGTTTCTTTTCATTAGGACACAAATTTTCTCTACTTATTTGCAGCGGAATAGGAACAAAAATAAACAGTCACTCAATAACCAAGACACAAAAATTTCTGGGGAACCCAACGGGGAAAACCCTTTGTTTGTTTGAGAATTTGATTGATAGAATAATGAGCAATAGATCTCTTACAATACAACACTGTCTCAAAAGAAAACACGATGGTTCTCCCTACCTGAACTAGGCTTGAAACACCTACAAGTATCCTGATGTTGCCTCCCTATTTCTATGTGCATAGGCTGCTCCTATTATTTAGGGGATTCTCCCTAAATCATTGCACACATCCCAAGGGAAATTCCTCCTCAAATCTGCCCACAAGCTTCTCTTGCACTCTCTTCCTCTCACAAGATCAAACACACAAATCTCTGCTCTCTATTGCTTTGTCTCACCAACTTGTGCTCACAAAACAATGATCAATTCTGTGCCTTCGTCCTCCTTATAAACTTTTTGACCCATCTAAAATTGGTAAGTCTATTTTTGAAACTTCGACATGTTTTTGTGCCTTCGTCATCCTTATAAGATTTTTAACCCATCTAAAATTGGCAAGTTTGTTTTTGAAACTCCGACATGTGATTGACTAGTTAACTGAGTTTAACTGACTCATGCAACTCATCCTAGCCACAAATAACCTTTGAGACTAGTCACTTGACCTTTTCCAAAGCTAACTTGCACTGGGAGACAAATCACTGAGCCTCCAACTATTCACACGAGTAAAATTGCTTCATGCACTCGTTCTGATTTTTAGGAACTTGTTATGATTTTTAGGAACTCTTCATAACTTATAGGAACTTATGCATGCTAAAGGACTGCTTATGGTTTCTTTGACTAAGGCACAAGTCAAAGAAGACCTTCCTTGCTACTATTTTCAACACTCTCCCTCTTAGCGAGGAAGGTGCTTCTGGAAGAACCTCGTCCACTTGGATCTGTCTCCAATACTACCATGTTCTTTGCTATTGTAGTTGCTCCCTCTAAACTAGAAGACTTCCCTGCTTTCTTTTGTGGAACTTGATCTGAAGGCCTGTTATTTCCCACCATGTTCTGTGAGTCCATCACTTCAATCATAAGTGCCATGTACCCTATGTACCTCTGTGGCTGCTTTCTTTGGCTGCAAGTGATACTGGAAGATTCAACTCTCCTCTAATATCCCTTAACGAAATCCTCTGTCCACTTGGCTCGAACACTCCCTATATTGGGAGTCTTTGACTGAGTGGTTGTCTCCACTCGCCTTGGGCTATGGTCATCATCATCTTGTTTGTTAGCCCTATTGCCAACTATCAGACCCAAACTAACATATTGGCTGAGGCTCCATCTTGAGAGCTCTATCCTGCTCTCGCTTAACTACCACTTCTCCACTTTGAGCACTCCCTGCCTTGTTGCTCAAGGTTGCACCTATCTCTACCTGCAACTTGTAGAGATTCTTCATCCTCACATCTATCATCTTCTTACATCTAGAAGCTAAGTGTTGGAGGTATGTCTTACCTCTGTTGAAGATGATATCATATCCCTTGTCCTCAAGGGTAGCTACCGAAATAAGATTTTGCCTCAATCCTGGAACATATAGAACATCTTTGAGATGAAGAGGATTACTTGACTCCCTCATAAAACTAATATTACCAACTCCTCTAGATGCATATTGACCATCATCTCCTAGCTCAATCTCAAACTACATGTCCTTTGTGGCTAAAACTCTTCTTGTTCCCGATCATGTGGAATGATACTCTTCAATCAATATACCATATAGTGCTATTTGCTAAGCTTGCCATGCAAGCAATCAACGAGAAATATTTCTCAAACTGGGTAGAAAATGCATTTACCTTCGCTGGTGTAGCTACATGATCCTTACTAGAATCCTTCTTCTACATAGGACTCTTAATTGCATAGTGTCCAGACTATGGCAATGGAAGCACTTGATCTTGCCTAGATCCTTTTGCCCTTTTGATTGGACTTGACCTCTCCTTGGCCCTTCTTGCCCTTCGCCTTGCCTGCCAGGGCAAGGTTCTCCTCGTCCACTATTGTAACTAATCTACCATCTCTAGTCCCTCTTCGGATCTCTTCCTAAACGCAGTCAGTCCAAAATGTTTCCCAATTGGGAAAATTATCTCTCCCATTAACAACATCCTAGAAGCCCTGCCAAGCATTGTGAAGTCCAAGTAAGGCAAAACTCACAAGGTCATGATCAGATACAAACCACCCAGTTCATCTCGCACCTGAGTGAACCTTGAAAAATATATGATGATGGGCTCATCCTTGCTTACCCAAATTCTTCTCAACTTCTCCACAAGCTTCTTGGTATCATTAGTACTCTGATATAGTTTTAAGATGGCATCGAACATCTCATATGCTGTCTTCTTCTGATGGATATGAGGTACTATATGATCTCTGACCCCTTCTAGAATAATCCTCCTTGCCTTGATATTATTCTTATTATGTTGGGCCAATTGTTGGGGATCTTGAGGTGGCGCTATTGCTTGCTTGATAAACTCTCCCACCCCATTATCTTCCAACACTATTATGATCCTCCCTTTCCATGGAATGAAGTTCGATGCTCCCTATAAATAGTGATTTGCTCTCAATACTAGATACATCATTTTGCTTCCCCATAGATCTCTCCAACACCTGCCCACTAACAACCTTGTAGTCCTTCACAAGAGGCTGAACTTAGGGCTCAATAAGGCAACTTCTAACAACACTCTAACCTGTACTTAAGCTACCCACACAAATGCTGCTCAAACAAACTATAGAACAATCCTACACAACCTAGCAAGGCATCAATCACTAAAGAACACAAAACATACCTCAACTAGTAGACTCCTTCTGCTCTTCTTATGTTATGGTTCTGGGCATTCCTCTGAAATTCCTTGGCCTTTGATTAGTGCACCTGAACACAGTGCACCAATCATCCACAACTCGACCTCTAAACCTCCACAAAAACCTGTGTAACCCTCCCTTTACAAGCCTCCTTCATACACTGTCCTAAAGGAATGTTCCAGCCACCTATTAGGCCTTCCAACCCTCCAATATTGAGACTACAGGGGCTCAACTCTCCTTCTAAGGTAGACATAAAATCTTGCCCTGATACACAAAGAATTACACACACAAAAAACACAGAACTGCCCTCAAGCTCAGCCACGAACTGCCCTCAAACTCGACTTGTACCAAATCACAAAAAGGCACAATAAAACTCAACTCCTTCTCACTTGATAAGGCTTCTAGAGGTTGTGATTGCTTCAAAAGTTCTTCTCCTATGATGCTTGCCTCAACTTGTGCTGGTCTTGATTCTGTTCACTATGATACCATGTAGAAAATCCATGAAAATCTACAACTGCTCTAATGAACAATTTGAAAGCTAGTTTCTTTTCATTAGGACACAAATTTTCTCTACTTATTTGTAGTGAAATAGGAACATAAATAAATACAATCACTCAATAATCAAGACACAAAAATTTCTAGGGAACCCAATTGGGAAAACCGTTTGCTTGTTTGAGAATTTTATTGATAGAATAATGAACAATAGATCTCTTACAATACAATGTTGTCTCAACAAAGAACACAATGGTTCTCCCTACTTGAACTAGGCTTGAAACACCTGCAAGTAGCCTGATCCCGTCTCCCTATTTCTATGCACATAGGTTGCTCCTATTATTTAGGGGATTCTACCTAAATTCTTGTGTAAATCCCTAGCGAAATTCCTCCTCAAATATGCTCACAGGCTTCTCTTGCACGTTCTTCCTCTCACAAGCTTACACACACAAACCTGTGCTCTCTATTGCTTTGTCTCTCCAACTCGTGCTCACAAAACACTGATCAATTTTGTGCCTTCATCCTCCTTGTAAGATTTTCAATCCATCTAAAATTGGCAAGTTTATTTTTGGAACTCTGACATGTGATTGACTAGTTAACTGAGTCTAACTGACTCATGCAACTTGTCCTAGCCACAAATAACCTTTGAGACTGGTCACTTGTCTGTTTCCAAAGCTAACTCGCACTAGGAGACAAATAATTGAGCCTCCAATTATTCACATGAATAAAACTGCTTCATGAACTTGTCCTGATTTTTAGGAACTCGTCCTAATTTATAGGAACCCCGTCCTAATTTATAGGAACTTGTGCATGCTAAAGGACTGCTTGTGGTCTCTTTAACTAAGGCACAAGTCAAAGAAGACCTTACTTGCTATTATTTTCAACATCCTTGAGCACTTTAAACTTTCTCCTCGTCTTCTTTAGTATTCAACACATTACTTGTTGGATGATTATGAATGTTATCTCTCACCTTAAGAGTTTTATGTGGGTCATTAATTGACCCTGATTGTTGATCAAGTGCTCTAGGTGATGTCATGAGTGTTTGTGCCCTTTCAGCTATGCCATGGTTCCTGGCTATGATATCTTCTTTATGAGTAGATGCCCCAACGTTACCACTTGCCTTTGGAGTTAACAGAGATTTCCTTACTTGAATAGGTTTTTCTATTAACGACCAGATGAGATATTTCATATTGAACAAAAGGAGAGGACTCCCCTCTTTGACCAATAGACATTTTGGCATTAATTGATGTTAATTTTGGGTATGTTCTATGCTTAGAGAAAATTTACTTCAATTTTCCATATTAGCTCAATATCAATTCTAGATTAGCGATCACATTTAACATGATAGTATAAAATGCAAATAGAACATAAACATAAATCGCAGAAAACAAGCCAAGACAAGAGGACACAATATGTGTCTCCAGCTAGGGACAAACCCCAATGTGGGGAAACCCTTGATCAATTCTTCTTATGTTCTTCAATAGTTCAGTAGAGAGAGATAGTACATATACATCAGAAGTAAACATTTTCACTTGTCAAAATAAGAGTAGAGATCTTCTCTAAGAAGATGACACATGAGGTAGGAGATCTGAGCCATGCTATACCCAATACTATGCTGCACTCATCACTGTGCTACACCCATCATACCATGTCCATCATCATTGTGCTGCACCATGCTACATCCATCATCATTGTGCTGCACCTCATCACTATGCTACACTCATCATCATCATGCTGCATCCAATAGTGTGTTGCATTCATTATGTTAAGTTATGGTATGTTATATGCTTATAATAGTTTACTTCTTTTTCTTATTATATTCCATAGGTTAGCAATCACATGTACATAAAGTAAAGTGTAGATAGAACATTAAACGATTGACAGAAAACAAGCCAAGACAAGAGACACAAGATGTGATGGCTAGCCAGGGACAAACCCCACAATGTGTGGGGAAACCCTTTGATCAAATCTTCTTTTATTCTTCAATAATTTAGTAGAGAGAAATAGTACAATATATCTGATTTATATCAACAGTAGCAAATCCTAGATCAACATTAGTGGCTTCATCATCAAACTAGGGCAGATGATACCTCACAAACCGATCGTCGGATCAGCATGATTCCACCACCAAAAGTTGTGGCTTACAGAGTAGGTTCAGATGAACCTACAACACAGTTCATAAGCGGAAATCTTATAGTCCACGCAGGTCAAACTTTACTTCTGCAGTTGCAGCTTCCTTCAAACTAGGGCAATCGATATCTTGCAAACCGTCCGTCGGATTGACTTGATTCCACCACCAAACATTGTGGCTTTCAGAGGAGACTCACATGAACCTACAACATAGTTTATATAAGGAGATATTATAATCCATGCATGTCAAACTTTACTTTTACATTTGTAGCTTCAGTTTCGGCAGCTTCTGGCTTCATATGTGTGAGGGGGAGACCCTTTTCTACGCAGTAGAGAAGAGACTCTTTTCTACGCAGTAGAGAGAGAGAGATGTGATGAGATGTGTGTGTCCAATGAGGAAAATTCCTCCCATATTTATACACAACGTTGGTGTTTAAATAGATGCAACTGTTGGGCTTTTGAGCCTACATGAGTTGTAGGTTGGCTTGATAATAATTCCATAATCAAAATAAATTCATATCTCCATGAATACTTATCAGAATTGGATGATCTTTATATCAATCCTACACCTCTCGACGAGACGAATCTAATAAAAATATTATCAGCCATGAATAATATGACCCACATGAAGTTTTTCCTTGGTTGCCAATGTTAACACTCCCTCTCAACTAGGGAGAACTTCATCTGCAATCTGTCTATCAGTCATTACTATTCATCCATCAAATGCAGTGCCCTGTACAGCCTAAACCTTGCCCTGCTATGATCTATTTTGCCTGTTCTTCTTTGTCTTGTTCTACCCTGTAATGATCTGTACTGTTTTTCTCTGTTCTGCTCTGCTCTTGCATTGTTCTATTTTGCTCTGCTTTTGTCCGAATTATGAAGAAGAAGAAATGATCGAGGATGTATCATACTGACTCAAAGTTAGTCTCAGAGTATGTACCACTGGTCCTAGACCAGTCTCAACCAACCCGAAGTCAGCGTCATAGTGAGTACAACTCCATTGGTCCTAGACCAATATCATCCTCCACTGACTCAAAGTCAGTCTCAGAGTGCATATCACTAGTCCCAAACCAGTCTCAACTGACTCGAAGTCAGCTTCATAGTAGGTACCACACCTACCACTGGTCCCAGACTAGTATCGAAGTCTCAGAGAGTGTACCACTGGTCCCAAACCAGTCTCCACCGACCCGTAGTCAGCGTCATAGTATGTACCACTCTCAATGGTCCTAAACCAGTACTGCACTGACACAAAGTCAATCTCAGAGTATGTACCACTGGTCCCAGGCCAGTCTTAACTGACCCAAAGTTAGCGTCATATTATGGTACAACTCCTACCACTGGTCCCAAACCAGTATCTTTGATCCCAGATCAATGGAGGTCATCCTAGCATAGGGAGTATGGTAGATACAACGATGCGTCCATTGGTAATACTATGGTTCCTAACTTCATTTCCTTGCTCATTGATTAGATGAGAGGTACTTCCCATGAGTCCCAGATTGCATGGGTAGGATGCCTCAATAGGAGAACTAATCAATCATGTCCTCATAGGAGAACACATCAATCCTGCTATAATCACCATGGAGAACACATCAATCCAGGCCGCCATGGAGAACACATCAATCCAGGCCTCATAGGAGAACACATCAATCGTGCTACAATTGCCATGGCGAACACATCAATCCAGGCTTCACAGGAGAACACATCAATCTAGGCCTCACAGGAGAACACATAAATCCTGCTACCATCGCCACGGAGAACACATCAATCTAGGTCTCACAGGAGAACTAATCATCTTGCTGCACAGGAGAGCGAATCATCTTGTTCCACAAGAGAGTGAATCATCTTGTCCCACAAGAGAGCGAATCATCTTGTTCCAGTGTGCACCACTAAGGGAGCATGAGTCACCCTGTGGTCATATGTTGCTCCAGTAAGAATCGCAAGCCCTCAGAGCTCCTAGAGCTCAATGTATGCAACATGCAGGACCCTTTTACAAGGGTTTCTTAATGACTACAAGTTGTTTGGGAAAATCACAGATCAGATCTTTCCTCGGGGCTTTGAAAAGGTGTATCGACCTGTACATCATCTTAATGTGATGGAGCCTCCTTGCTCATCGACTCACCATATCCCAGATGATGTCTATCTGCTGGAGCAATCGATGAATACGGGATTCCTCAATAATCGAATCCCACCTTGTTGTTACAGAGAATCACATTGGTATCCAATGTAAATCCAAACAACTCACTGAAGAGCTTTCGCAACTAGACTACCTCATAGGAGGCCATGCTAGTAGCAATATATTCTGCTTCGACGGTGCTTAAAGCCACCAACTTTTGCTTCCTGATCATCCAGGATATCTAAGAAGATCCCAAGGTGAAACAACACCTGGAAGTGCTCTTACGGTCCACCACGCTGCCTGCCCAATCAACATTTGAATAATCATGCAGTTTCATATTTTCGGCAGTGTATCTCAATCTATGAGAGATTGTGTCCTAAAGACATCTCAGAAGATTCTTGGCACCAATCTAGTGAGGCTTAACCAAATATGAGCTCACAATGCTAACTGCAAAACATATGTTTGGACAGAGGTTCATCAAGAACATCAACGCGAATGAGTTTTTGAAACTCAGAGGCATTTCCCAAATCTGGTCCGACATCACTAGCATGTAACTTCTGAAAGTTAAGATCCTCAAGGTAGTCATAGGCTTGCAGTCCACCATATCAAATCTTTTCAGAATCTTCACTACATATTTTCTTTGAGATAGGAAAATTTCCCTTGGCTTCTGCCACACTTCAAGTCCTTGGTTCTTCATTTCAAATTCAGAAGCCAACTCCCTCTTACATTTGAGAATGAGAGGGTCTGCACCTGTTAGAAAAAGGTCATCCACATACAACACCAGTATGAGAGGTTTATCAATTTCAACCTTAAAGTAAAAGATAGGCTTCATTCCTAGTGAATCCCAACTTCATCAAGTAGTTATCGATCCTCTCATACCATGCTTGGGGTGCTTTCTTTAGCCCATAGAGAGCCTTCTTCAACCTGCATACATGAGATTTTCAATCATAAATCTCAAATCCTTCAAGTTTCTCCACATAGACCTCTTCTTTGATCGAGCTGTTCAAGAATGTGACCTTGATATCCATCTGATGTAGGTTCCATCCTTGTGAAGCGATAAGGGCTATGATCGAGCGGATGGTCATATATCTGGAAAGAGGTGCAAATATCTCATTATAGTTTATACCTTCCTTCTGGGAGAAACCACGAGAAAAAAAACAAGCCTTATACTTTTCCATACTTCCATCCGATGCATGCTTTATCTTGTAAAGCCATTTGGAAGTAACAACTGTCTTGTCCTGGGGTCTGGGAACTACTTCCCAGACATCATTCTTCATAATAGACTCATATTCTTTGGTCATAGCATCTTTCCATACTTGATGCTTGATGACATCTGAGAATGATGAAGGCTCATTTTGTATGATCGTGCTCATGATGGTCAGGTATCCCTGATACCTGTTAGGTTTCATACTTTCACGGAAGATTCCTCGGGGTGCAGCATGTCCTTCAGCATCATCAAGTAGTCCCCTAAGCCATGAAGGCCTCTTCCTAGAAGAGGAAGGCTTATGTGGAGGAGGATCAATCGAATCCATGGGTTCTTCTACATCAGGTATTGATTCACCATCCTTTTCTTTCGGTTCCCTGGTGTCGGCTTCGTGAGAGCTCCTCAAAGTCGGAAGATTGTCCACCTTGTTAAGAGCCATATCTTCATCAAAGGTGACATTATGACTAATCACGACTTCCCTTTGACCAGCGGTGAACATTTCTTCAGGAGTCTTGGAACCTAATGCTTGATGAGGGCATCTTTGTAGTTTCAGCCCATAGAAACTTCAGAAGTCTTTGATCATGTAGCATGGCCCGGACAGCTTCCACAATCATAGGGTTCTTCCTTTCTGCCACACCATTTTGCTCAGGAGTATGTGGTGTAGTAGTCTCCCTCTTAATGCTAGCCCCAGATATGCCTAAGTGAACTAATTGTAATATATCGGAGGTCTTTCTTTGGCTTGAGGGGAATGGTCCCCTTTTGAGCTTTCCTTCGACACATCCTGGACATACACCTTCTTTCTCTACTCAAAATTCGGGCATTCCTATCACCATTTGTTTTACATCTAGTAGAGCTTTGTAATGAAGGGGGGCAAACCTTCAATGCCAAAGTTCGGACTGAAGAGATGTGTCATAAGACATGACATCTAATGGAATTCCATTGACCTGATATAATGAATCAACACTAAACCCAAGAGTAAAGGCATATTTAACATTATTTTTCCATATACGTACCTTGCCATCGCTAAAGGTTACCTTGTAGCCTTTGTCTTCCATTGCCGAGATGGACACTAGGTTCTTTTTGAGGTTAGGTGAATTTAATACATCCTGGAATTTGTATCCTTCTTGAATGGTTGTCCTCTTGCTTGATTCCCAGCTCTCCTCTTACCTTTGCTATTGAATTTGTCATTCCTTTGATTGCCATGAGAGGGATTTTGATCATTGTCCTGGTGTGAGTCCTTTCTATCAGGGCACTCCCGTGCATAGTGACATGCTTTATCGCAGATGTAACATCATCATTTTCTTCCACCCTTAGGTCCAGCTTTCCTTTTGATTTAGTCTCGGAATCATTTCTTTTCTTAGCATGAGAAGAAAAGGCAGCAAGAGGACCTTTAGGCATGGGAATTTCTTGCTCTTCTTCCCTTGTTTCTTTTTGAATGCATCTAGCCATTAATTCCTCAAAACCAGGAATTACATTATTGTTCAGAAGAGTAGTCCTGAACACGTACCATTCAGATGTTAATCCTCCAAGAGTCGTGACTGCCATTTCTTTGTCAGTAATAGTCTCCCCAATAGATAGGAGATCGTTCTTGATCTCGGTGATTCTTAAGAAGTATGCTTGCATACTCTCATCTTTATCCTTATGAATTTCCTTCAGCTTATTTCTAAGAAACAAAACTTGATTTGCATCATTAACTTTAAATAAACTCACCAGTCTATTGTAGATTTCCTTAGAGATGTTCATGTCGGAGATGTAAACCACCAAGTGCTTGTCGATAGAGTCCCGGATGATCTTCTTCTCTTTAACTTCTCCTTTCTTCCATTTGTTCCTGGCAGCAGGAGGTGCATTTGATGGAGGCTCAATAATATTGCCTCTCACATGATCCAACACTCCTTAATCCTCAAGAGTTAGATCGATAAACATCTTCCGTTCGTGATAGTCAGTTTTCTCATGGAGCTTGTCTTTGGTAGGAAAGAGTGTTGAGGACCCCATCGTTCTTTTAGGATAACCTTGCCAATCTTCTCTTTGGTGATTGCTCTTGCTCTTGCTCGGGCTTTGTCTTCACCTCAACTTTGATTCCATGTTAAGTTATGGTATTTTCTATGCTTATAACAGTTTACTTCTTTTTCTTATTATATTCCACAAAATAGTAATCACATGTACATAAAGTAAAGTGCAGATAAAACATGAAACGATCGACAGAAAACAAGCCAAGACAAGAAACACAAGATGTGGCGGCTAGCCAGGGACAAATTCGACAATGTGTGGGGAAACCCATCGATCAAATCTTATTTTATCTTCAAAATTCAGCAAAGAAATAGTACAATACATCTGATTTATATCAGCAGTAGCAAACCCTAGATCAGCAGCATCAACATTAGCAGCTTCATCATCAAACTAGGGCAGAAGATATCTCACAAACTGACCGTCAGATCAGCATGATTCCACCACCAAAAGTTGCGGCTTATAGAGGAGGCTCAGATGAAACTATAGTGTAGTTCAAATGAGGAGATATTCTAGTCCACGCAGGTCAAAATTTACTTCTGCAGTTGCAGCTTTATTTTCAACAGCTTCCTTCAAACTAGGGCAGTCTATATCGTGCAAACCGTCCATCGGATTGACTTGATTCCACGACCAAAAGTTGCAGCTTTCAGAGGAGGTTCAAATGAACCTACATCGTAGTTTAGATAAGAAGATATTCTAGTCCACGCAGGTCAAACTTTACTTCTGTAGTTGTAGCTTCAGTTTCAGCAGTGTCCGACTTCACATGTGTGAGGGAGAGACCCTTTTCTACGCAGTAGAGAAGAGAATCTTTTCTGCACAGTAGAGAGAGAGATGTGATGAGATGTGTGTGTCCAAATGAGGAAAATTCCTCCTATATTTATAGACAATGTTGGTGTTTGAATAGATGCGACTGTTGGGCTTTTGAGCCTACATGAGTTGTAGGTCGGCTTGATAATAATTCCATAATCAAAATAAATTCATATCTCCATGAATACTTATCAGAATCGGATGATATTTATATCAATCCTACACCTCTCGACGAGAGGAATCTAATAAAAATATTATTAGCCATGAATAAGATGACCCACATGAAGTTTTTCCCTGGTTACCAATTTTAACACATTATCACCATGCTGCACTCAACAATGTGCTGCATTCATTATCACCATGCTGCACTTATCATTATGCTGCACTATGTTGCACCCATCATGCTACACTTACATCATGCTGCATTCATCATCACACTGTCACCTACATCATCATGTTGTCACCTACATCATTACTATATGCATACTACAATACATCGCACAGTCCATCTGGCCTTCATATAGTCCTTCAATTAGCGCAACATTGTAGGACTGCTTACTACACTAGCTGTCTGACTTGATAATGCAGCCCTTAGACAACCTTTGCTGCTAGCTATACCCTATGGCCTAGTTCAGCAACAAGATAAGCATATGGACAACAAATAACATTATCACTAGTTGTTAGTACTTATTGATTTACATATGCTATTCAGCTTTTCAATATATAACAACGACTTCATTACTTGACCGAAGCATACAATATAAGACCCCTTCTTGCTGTTGCATCTAAGGTCTCTTGACTGTGGATTAAGGGCTAGATAAACAACAACTAGGGCAGCTCGGTAGCTGTGGATTAGGGCCTATATTGGCTTAGTATAAAACTCCTCTTAGTTGTGTATTAGGGCCACCTTAGGACAACGAATATGGAGCTCCTTCCTTAATAGCGAAGAGCCCTCTTTCTTATCTGCGGCTAGGGTATAGGACTGCGTCTAACTGTGTGAGAAGAGGACTACAACTAGGGCTCTTTTGGAGCATTCTATAATAGCGTATATAGGCTTCCTTAAAGCTCCTCCTTGCTGCATAGAAGGTTCTTGTTAAGTTTAGATATGTTCTATGCTTAGAGAAATTTATTTCAATTTTCATAGTAAGCTCATATCTTTTCCAGATTAGAAATTACATTAGCATTAAAGTAAATTGTAGATAGAACATAAACATAAATCGCTGAAGACAAACCAAGACAAGATGACACAAGATGTGGTGCTAGCCAGGGACAAACCCCAATGTGGGAAAACCCTTGATCAATTCTTCTTATATGTTCTTCAATAGTTCAAAAGAGAGAGAGAGGGAGAGATAGATAGTACATTTACAACTGAAGTCAACACTTTGATTATCTAGATGAGAGCATAGATCATCTCTAAGAAGATGATACATGAGATCAATTGAAGACATGTTACTTCAATTGATTCTCCAAGGTGACTCCTTCACCTATCATCATGTTGCATCTCATCATCATGCTGCACCTCATCGTGCTGCACCATGTTGAACCTATCATCACAATGTTGCATCTCATCATGCTTCATCAATCATGATGGTACCCATCAGTGTACCACATCATGTGCCATAGATACACCATGTTGCCATACTCACCTATGTGTTTGCTGCACCTAGCTAGCTTGTTGTCCTTGGCATGCTAGCTATACTTGCTGCACTAAGTATCATGTTGTTGTCCCAATGTGTTATACTAGCAGCACTATGAACTTGCTACATCATACTGTTGTACCTCACCATTGTGCTGCCCCTCATTATGCTATGATACACTTCATCGTTGTACCCATCATGTTGCAACATTCATCAACATGATGCTGCAATATATCTGTTGCTTACAACATCATGCTGCTTCATTGTATCATCATTGTTTTCTCCATCCAAGTGACTGTACTATTATCAACATAGTCCTAACATATGTTGCGTTGTTGGACAAACTTCAACATATACCCTTTAGCACTCTTCTTCATGTCATACAAGTCACTTTCAGACCTTCCTTCCTCCATGGCTGTGACTGGGGCATGCTTGAATAGTCTTCCTTTATATCACCTGGAGGACTGCAGTTAGGGCAACATAGAGCTTCTCCATAGGGTTGCGTATAGGGCAGTGTAAGGCTCTCCATAGAGTTGCGTATAGGGCAGCTTAGGGCTTTCTAATCAAGCTGTGCATAGGGTAGCATAGGGCTCTCCATAGAGTTGTGTATAGGGCAGCGTAGGGCTCTCTAATAGAGTTGTGTATAGGGTAGTGTAGGGCTCTCCAATAGAGCTATGTATAGGGCAGCGTAGGGCTCTCTAATAGAGTTGTGTATAGGGTAGCGTAGGGCTCTCCATAGGGTTGTGTATAGGGCAACGTAGGGCTCTCCAATAGAGCTATGTATGGGGCAGCATAGGGCTCCAATAGAGCTGTGTATAGGGTAGTGTAGAGTTCTCCATAGAGCTGTGTATAGTAGGCTTCCTTCACTGCGTTAAAATCTCCTCCATGATCGTGTTAGGATCTAGGGCATCCTCTAGGCCAGCGTATCCTCTTTAGATATCTCCTCCCACCAAAACCCAAAGACAAGTGGAGAGCAAGAGATCACCAAGAGGATGTGTGTCCAAATGAATTTCAAGGCACCTCTATTTATACTAAAACGCTGAGCATAAGTGGGGTTTATTTGGTTGCTGGCCGACCTTGACGAATTGTCCCGTAACACAAATAAATTCATATCTCCATGAATACTTATTGAAGTCGGATGATCTTTAGATCAATCCTACACTTCTTGATGAGAGGGATCCAAGAAAAATATCAATTGCCATTAATAAGATGATCCACATGGAGTTTGGACCTAGTTGCCAATTTTAACACTCCATCCATTGATCCATATGTCTGACTGTACTATCTCTGCCATCAGTGCCCTGCACTGCTCTGCTATGCTGAACCACGAAGAAGAAGAATTGATCAAGAATGTTGATGAGCCCCAATTTTTGGTATAATTTGGGCTCATTTGGCCTACTTGTTTTGCTCAAACCATTCACTTTTTACTGCTTATGCATGCATTTCTTAGTTTATTCGTGTTGTTTGGAGGAAGAAGGGTAGACACTTTATCTACGTGACTAATGCATTATGATTTCAGGTTTTTGCATTAAAAGGGAGAAAAGACCACGTGAAAAGGAGACAAGGAGACAATGAGGTGGCACTGCTGGTTTTTAGGAGAGGATGTCCACAGTCTTGGGACCCTCCTCGTGATTCCCACCATAGCTCCGAGCTCCAATCCATCTCCCCACCGAGCTTAGAAGCAACCGGCTGTTCTACAGGAACAACAGTTATAACTGTTCTACAGGAACAACAATTATGACTGTCCTACAAGATCAGCAGTTTAAACTTCAGTTGGACAGCCGAGCTCCTAAAATCAAGGACACCTGTTGGATGATCGTTTTGCATAAGTATGGAGGCCGTAGCCTTTGATAGGTTGTTGAAACTCTCGCATTACTATTGTAATTTTTGAGCACAGCTCGGTCTTTGTTCCTTTTTGTAAGCCAATTTGGCATGACATCAGATTATGAATAAAGAAGGCAGATTTTGATCTAGTTCTGAGTTTTCTCAAGGAGCTATAGCTCTCAGGTTAGTGCCCAACCTGAGAGCAATAGATCTCCTCAGTGTTGAAATGTGTTTGCATTTCGTTCCAGCACTTTGAGTTTGTTTGTTTTCACATGCAATTCGAATTCACAGTTTGGTAATTTAGTCGTTTTCATGAGCATAGATAGGACTAGTTTATGATTGAATTGATTTCGGTTGTTTAGTTAGATTAGCAGGTTGATAATACATTGGAGCTCCAACAAAAAGGTTGAGAAGGTCTCCACTGCCATCTCTGTTTGGAGATTGGAGTGCATCCCATACCAGCCACAAAAATACGCAGTTCTTCACGTTATACATGCTGCAACATAGTCTTGTTTATGATAGATCTTTCCATGCACTTCACTCTTGCACCATACACCTTCATCACTGCTTCATGCACATTCCTCTACATGCTTTATACTGTTGTTCATTGAGTTCAGGTAGCTTAGGTTAATGAATTTTCATCTTGGTGACAGTCATAAGCCATTTGTTTCATTTACACTGCTTTTCATTATTCTATCACCTCCTTCTTTGTCTTGATCACGCATACAACCACATTCTTGACCTCTGTTACGCTCTGTTATCTCCCAAAATCCTCCACTCCTCACGTAACTTCATCCTTTAGACATTTCGTTGTTATAACCTCCCATCCATCAACCCACTTCATACACTCGTTCTCCATCCTACTTCTCCACTCCCGAGCCACCACTAGCCTTATTCCTACCTTACACATCTCCCCCTACCATTCCATCACTCCTCCATCACTTCAAACACCCATGGTAGGTCATCCTATAGCAATTTGTAGACTTCCTGTAGAAACCCCTGCGTTTCCTGTAGAATCCCCTGCAGACATCCCGTAGGAGGCCACTCACTCGGTTGCTGAGCCTCTGAACGTGAGGAACCTCTGTGGACTGATGCTAAGGATCTCTGGGAACCTCTCCTAGCCTCCCCAACCTTTCCCAAGCTTTCCTTCCTTCTGCATCACATCTGCACAACCAAACCCTAATAAGCACAAAATCACAATCACTCCATCCACTTAAAGAAAAAAATACAAAAACATGTCTTTTAAGCTGCAAGTAGATTAGATTCATGCATTTTCACTTGTTAGAAGTAATGGCATCATTGGTAGAAGTTTCCTTCACATTCTTTGCATCATAGAGGTTAGATTAGTTAAATTAGGGTTTCCTAGGGTTTCCATGTTTTGATTTGCTTTCAGTTCATTCTTGCCAAGTAGATTAGTCTTCTTTGAGCTAGCTTTCGTCCATCATTGATAAAGCTTCTTCTGTGAGCCTATAGAAGTTGGCTTGAGCCCTAGCGGACTTGTGCCAGCTGACCAAGTGACAGCTGCGACAAGAGCTAGTACTTGTGCATACAGCACCGTCGCTTCCAAGTTTGTACAAACTACCGGGTTGATAAAATTAAGAGACAGGAAGCCCCAGGAGTTGTAGCATTATTGCTACAATACTGGAGCTCACCATCTTTTTGGCGTCGTTGCCGGGGAAGCATCAGAGTATTAGTAATTGTTGCTTTTCTTCTACTTTCTTACTCTTGCCTTCTGCTAGTAGTTTACTTCATTTCCATTCTGCAAAAGTAGCATAGACATTTCCTGCTTTCATAGATTAGCATTTCCTGCTTTCATAGATTAGCATTTCCTGCTTTCATAGATTAGCATTTCCTGCTTTCATAGATTAACATTTCCTGCTTTCATAGATTAGCCTTTCCCGCTTTCATAGACTAGCATTTCCTTTCTGCAATTTCATTTGAGCAAAGTAGATTAGTTCTTTCCTACTTTCAGTTAATTTTGCATCTTTCATAGTTAGTTGTAGATCAATCTGTCTCAGTTTTGCAGGTACCAAAAGAAAAGCAAAGCAAAAGCAAGAAAAAAGAAAAAGAAAGTCTTTTCCATTTCATGCCTCGTAGGAACCGAGATAGATCAGGCAAATTCCTACCAAACACCCCCACCACATCACTGAGTCACCCTTCTCTCTTCTTTGGTGACAATGACCCAGAGGAACCTATAGGTGAACAACCTGAGATATCCAAAGACCCTATAGTAGAAGAAGAGTTAGAAACCAATCCATCTGAAGCTATGGCTGACAATAGAAGAGAAGATGAGAGAATAGAAGGTGCCTTCCCCATCCGAGAGACCAATGGAGAGATGAAAATGAAAAACATTAGCCCCTCCGCCTTACCTCAATTCCATGGGTTGACCACTGAAGATCCAGATACCTTCCTGTTTGAGTTTGTTGTCCTTTGTAGAACCTATGACTATACTGAAGATGAGCAAAAGTTGAAACTTTTCCCTTCCACTCTCAAGGATGCAGCACTACGCTGGTTCATGGGTTTACCTGGGAATAGTATCACTACTTGGGCGCAGATGCAGCAAGCTTTCAACACCAAGTACCGGGATTACTGTAGGTCCAAGGAAACAAAGGGGTGTTGTGGGGAAAAGTATCCGATGCGGATGACACTAACCCTTTCTAAAGGTGACAGTCTTTAGCAACAACTGAATGATAAAGTTTTCATGTTCCACTTTATGAAAGCACAGAGAGAATGGAAAGAGGGTCAACCAACCTGGTGTCTTGCGCTTAGTCGATCCTTGTCCTTCTCGCTTTGTATCCTGTTCCCAGCTCTTTGCTCTCCAAGCCGATCCAGCTACACACAGAATATGCACAACAAAAGGGAGCAAACTACGAGATACAAGCAATCATAATTGAAGCATGGATTAGGTTGCATCAAATATACATGTAAACACAAAAGCATCTATGTAAAACAAGTATATAGAAGAACATGCAAACTTTATTGATAGAAAGTAACAGGGTTCCAGAGGAAGTTACAACCAATGATGTTGGCTCCAATCCAGCAGCACCTCCTCGGCAGCAAGAACTCTCTTCTTCACCTCTAGTAAAACAATCACCCAATAATCCTGGCAGTATACCAACAGCACCTCCTTGCTTATACAAAATTCCAGCCTCCCTAGACCTCATAGAAGAGCTCTATATATAGGAGAGAAGAGAAAAGGATGAGTCAGCTTGAGGCTGGCAAGGAGCTGACTAGTGTCCTCTCCATCTTCAGTTAATCTTCAGTTCCTGTGTCCACTTGGAGATCCTTGCTTACACATGGTGATCAAGTACCTCTTACTCATCACAGGGCGAATCTCATGAACCAAGTGTCATTTTGGAAGCTTCCTGGGCAATTGACACCTTGCAGGATGACTGTGCCACTTGGCCAATCTCGCCCAGCGCAGGTAGCCTTCATTGTTTTTGACTTCCAGTGCAGGTACAGAGTGGGACAGTTGCAATACAGCGCAGAAGCTCAGTTAAGCAGCTGACATGATCCAAAATAAGCCTGTTCTGAAGTGTTTTCAGGTGGAGAACTGATTGGAAGTGCTGTTGATTGATGACCTTGTTCTTTTAGGGGTAAGAACAACATGTTTAGGGACTGAGGATCCCTATAATTATCGACATTCCCTGCTCCTTGACGCGAGGCACAAAAATGTCTATAACAGTTGCCCCCTAAAGTATGAGGCCGTTAATCGGGTGAAATGCTTTAGCTAGAGGGTCCGAAGTTCGTTCCAGTGCTGAGGAGAGTGCCCTGCAATACAATACATTATCTTTCATTCAATTTTTCATGGTCTAGCTGAGGCGGGCATTCCCATGCTCAGCTTTTATAAATACATTTTGGTACATATGACAGACGATCGTCTGAAGACAGACTGATAATCTTCCGCTAAAATTATCATCCTTTAAGGAGGATGATCATCTGCTGCAATGATGTACACGGCAAATGCTTTTATATTTCCTGAATATATCTCGCAGCCCGGATGGATGAAACTAGATCCGGGGTCTTCAAACTCGTTCGATCTTCACTCTAAGTACAAGTCGATCCATGTGAGAATTACGCTGAAGTCGAACATGGAAAGACATCGCTTGATTACCGGTCAATAATGGAAACCGTTAACAAGCGCGAGAGGAATCACCAATAATGACAATGACCCTCAAGGTACTGCAGTACAATTCACGTGGCGTGAATAAAGGACTTGGCGTCGAACGCCACGCAAAATCTTCTGGTCGAAGGTCATTGATGTATACCTGTCGCCGGAAGTGAGAAACTTGCCATTGAGGCATGCAAGCTTCAAAGTACTGATGGGGGTGTTCCTAGATCAACTTCTTGGATAATGAGCTGAAGTCGACAAGAAGCGATCCGTCAAAGGAGGGCCTTGATGAATCCCACATCAATGACACGGAACGGAGCTAATGATTTAGTGGAGATGGAAACAAACTGTGACATATGATTCAGGGTGGCGATCATGAAATGGATGAAGGATAATGTATGGTAGTGGATGGGACACGGTTGACACTTTCTGAATGACCCCTCTTGAACATATAACGACACTGATGCGATGGATCGGTAGCATTACCCCAAATGGATGGTGTGGCGAGGACCATGGTGATGAAACCGGTGAATGAGACAACCCAACCCGATGTGATACGGAGGAAAAGTGTCATGTTCAAGAGTGACTTGCTACCTCTAAACTTTGATGTTCTCCCAATTTTTCCCCAGTCATTTCTGACCAGTACCTCTTTATTTTTGTCAAGCTTGAGGAGGATAACATATGCTTGTTCTATAACCTGCCCTTCGGGCAAGCCCATCGCTAAGATTTAACGAGCCTAGCGATAGGGAGACTCGTTCTCGTCTAAAGACAAGTTTGTCGCTATTTAATCATTTTAACGAGTCTAACGACAAGGAAAACTCGGTCCTTTTCATTTTTAGAGAGTCTAAAAAGGTACAGAAAGTCAACTCCATAATTCCTTTTTCGTCAGCTAATCCCTTAAGTCCGAAAAAGTATAAAACAATACAGAAGGGATGGCTGTTCGGTACCTTTAACGAGCTGAACCAGGCAAGCGCTCGATCCTTTTGTGCAATAATCCCTCAAGTCCAAAAAGATTAAAATTTAGAGGAGGGATAGCGTTCCGGTCATTTAACGAGCTGGAAGGCCAAAACTCGGCAAACTTTTCATATTTTACGAGTCAGTGAAAAGAGCTGAAAGAAGACTCGTCTTTTGAGGAACGAGTGATAAACAGGGATAGCTACAGATTCCAGGTACATGTTGGAATTTCCAATCACGGCAGTGTCACAAGGATGGCTAGGTGAAATCACTCTTCGCAGCTGTTTCTCAAAAGAGGTAAACACACAAATGGAAGTGAATGATCGGCCAAATGAACGGTGGAGGTGGTGGATGAAAACACGATCAAGGTTCTTATGGCTAATGAATTTACGATCTCAAAAGGTTATTTACCGGTTCATTTTTTCCATGAGCTTGAACTCTGGGGGAAACATTTGCTCACACTTTTCTATTTTTTAACGAGCATAAATTCAGGCCTAAAACTGCTCGAATTTCGCGTTTATTTTTTAACGAGCATGAACTATATGCTAAAACTGCTCGATATACCAGTCATAAGAACGCCTCCTATAAGGACCAATTTTTATAGAGCTTATGCCTTACTACAGCTATGCTCTTATTTTGGCAAATTTTACTTTTGCCCCACAGGCTTTCTTCATGCAAGTTCGGAAACGGCTAATCCTACAAGTTTAAAGGGTTAGACCTACAGGTTTAAAGGGAGGACCTAAAAATTTAAAAAAATCAATAGTCGTCCCTTGCTTGCATTCCAAAAGTTTGCATGCCCCCAGGTATAGGATAGAATTTCGAGGCTGCCCCTCCTCTCCTTTACTTTTGCTTTTCTTTGGGTGTTCACAGTTATTTGTCATCTTGCTAATCTAATGCTAACGATACTTGTCTTCTCGTTATTTTAAGGGGTCTTACGCAGTACTCAGACTTCCTGTCAGCCCACTTTTAACAAACAACTATTGTGACAATAGAAGAACACTACTCAAAGATAAAACATTGGTATTATCGAGGGAGGCTTGCCTCTTTCTTATTATCCGAAGAGTGGTTCTATTCGCTGCCGCAAATCAATCTCTTTCTTCGGCGGTGTCTATCATTGGGTTGTCCAAAGATGGTTACCCTTTGTCACAACAATACGGTCTCCTTCTTCTTAGATTGCCCCTGCTTATCCTTCAAAACATATGTTTCGATGGGCGAGGCTTGAACTTAAAGATGGTGACTACTTGTTGCAATAAGGGAATTCCTACTTGGGCATTGCCCACTTTTTTAGACAAAGGTGAATGACTCTTCGGTCGAACACATAACTTTAACAAAAGATCATTATTCCAGAACAACCCCACTTCCTACGGACGGGGTACGGACTAGTCATGTTCTTCTGCGGAAATTCTTTCTTATACCCGAGGTTTCTTCTGCCCGAAGCAGACCAGGGTGCATGCCCCCTGGGTCCTAGTCTTTCTTTCCGAATCACTCGCATTCATCGGGAAGGAGGACTGGGGGCGGAGGCGAATCTTGAGCGAACAGACCATTTAGGATTGGTATTTGACTATTTGCGATGCGAGATCCCGGAAATGAAAGTTGGTCTACGAGCTTGACCACCCTTCCTTCGTGTGGAAAACACATTACCCTAAAGAGTGAGGAGACTATCACTCCCATGCAATAAATATAGTCGCGTCCAAGGAGTAGGTTATAATCCAAGGGTCCTTGAACTACCAACACGTTCATCCTGACGGTCTTCCCCTTCAATGTAACAGGTACATCGGGGAGGATTCCTAATGGTCGACTGGTTCCTTTATCAAAACCTAAGAGATTTCTCAACTCAGGTAAAAGCGCTGGGGAACCCAGTGCTTTCCAAGCAATAGAGGAAAGGATACTCACAGACGCCCCTTCACCAATGATAGTACCAGCCATAATCATTCTATAGATCTGGACAATGATTCTAAATGGTGTACTGGCTGGTAACCGGGGTCTGCCTAGTTGATTCCAATCAAAGGATACAACCAGGTTGCTTGGTGGTGGGACCGAATATACGGCCGGATACGACTCTGATGATGTTCCTTCCTGCGATAAAGGAATGGGTGCATTGCCCGGATGCTCGTCGGAGTCGGTGCTGATAAAGAGAACCTGGATGGTGTCATCCTTGTTCTCATCAGTGAGGGTGTCACATGAAGATGACACTTCGGTGACGGTGTCATTTGAAGACGGGTCTTCAATGACGGAGTCATTGGACGATAGAACCTTTGAAGGAAGAACCGGGTCAACTGCCGTTTCAACCTTTAGACTTTCGTCTGGTCTAGATTCGGTAGGTTCATTCTCAATGACTGACACATCAGCTGACCACTTGAGTGGTTCAACTGGATTTTCAACTATCGAGGGATTAGGCGCGAGTTTTCGGTATCCAGGCGGAAGTTGCACCGGTGACACCGGGCGATCTTCCAAAACTCTCTTTGCCTCATCTAAGAATGGACATTTGTGGATGGCATGGTGACCTTCACACAATAGACAGGGTGATCTTGGTCCCCTTCTTCGTCCTTCACTCTCGCTAGTTGAGGGAAAGCAATCAACTTGACAACCAGAGGTTGATGCTACCGGATTGTGCAACCTCGGGGACCAGTCCCTTAGTATCCGGGGAATACAAGGACAATCACGATGGAAATGGATCCCTTTGCAAATGACACATGGCGATTTAGGCCCGGTCGGTGCAGTGTGTGGGTTTTTGTCAGTTTTCTTCTGCTTGCCCCCAGTCGCCTTCGCCAGAGGCTCCTTCTGCTTCTTCCCTTTCTTCTTCTTTTCCTTCTTCTCCTTGGGAGGCTGACTTTTGCCGGCTCTACCCTGCGAAGATGAAGGATCAGAGGAAGTATCACAAGAAGTAGAAGGCTGGTGGGTACTTCTAGATTGTTCTGACAGTTGATTCGACTGCTCAGGATTAGTGGCGATTTGGACAACATTAGTTGAAAAGAGCCAAACAGGAAGGCCGATTGTCAATCCTGGAAGTGACAATGTAGCCATATGAGGCGCACCAACATCTCCCCAAGAGGAGAAGGGATTTGGACTTCCGCCAAGGTTACTTCCTTGGTTGGTGGGCTCCATACTTTTCAACTGAAAGATCAACGTGGGAATAACAGGTGATTATGTTCCGCTTTAAAATAAGTTTTATTTACGACGCTTTTAGACACAAACTTGCTTTTTCATGTTTTAAGAGTCGAGAAAAAGCTAAAGATGACTCTAGTCGCCTTCGATGTATTAACGAGCCCGAAGTGACAAATGCTCGGTTGGACCTTTTCAGTTATAGAGTTTGAAAAGGGCCAAAAGAAACTGCTCTGGAGATCTAGGCAGAGGGTGTGCCAAACCTTTCGCGAAACCACAGAATACGTTTTACGGTACGGGTGGTCGATCTTCGTGAATGCTGTGTTCACTGCATCGCGATCAGTAGGGCGGCCGACACGGTTTCCTAAGGATAAAGGATAAAAGCCTATAGGGGTCTCCCAATATACGCGACGGTACGCGGGAGCTCAAATCCGTGTTAGTGCCACCGACTCTCAGGAGGAATCACCCACCTTCGTAGAGATCGACAGTCACTATGTTTAACGACGCCGGAACACGTCTCTACCTAGACCTCTAGATGTTTGCGTTAAATTCCAAAGCGTTGTTATGTAAATTGAGTTTATTTTAATGTTGATCTTTCTTAATAGTTTGCCTTTCAGGTTCGCCACGAGATGTATATATACAACTTCCTATATGCAATCTAAGAATGAGAAGCAAAATCTTTTCAATCTTTCAACTTTGAAAACCTTAATCTACTTGAGGAAAGAGCAAGACACAACTTTTTCCACAGATCAAAGAACACACACTAAAATGCACATTTTCCTAAATCGTCAAGCATACAGTCAAATGCAAAATGCACAATGCATGTATTTCTTTTCGTTATCCTTAATGTTGATGCTTAACAAAAGGAAACTGTTGTATGATTTTTGAATCAACTTTCAAGTAGAAATAAACAAGCTTGTCCACAATCAAAAAGACACCTTATGAAAGACTTGTTTAAAATACAGGAAAAGTATAGATTCAAACCATAAAGTGAGAAGCAAACCAACCCAAAACAGCTATGAACAGTAATAACACTAACTCATAAGATCGCAATCTAAGAGGCCACAGCTACTAGGTTCGCTTTTCACAATGGGAAATTGTAACTAAAACAAGAAATACTGAAAGAACGTTTACAATTTCATCACACAACTGAGGCGGAATAATGTCAAGGAGAAGTGGTCTACAGCAAATACAATAACCAGCAAGCAATCAGCCAAAAACAAGTGCAAACAGGGCCAAGACACAAAGGCAGAGCTGAGCTAGACTAAGGCCAACTGGACCAGCGCAGGCACTGGTCTGCCAGTTTCACTCTCAGCGCAGTTCCCGAAGGGAGCACCTGCGCTGTAATGCAGACTGCCTGTGGACAGCCTGCACTGACTTACGAGAGTTACGTCTGCTAAGAATTCCAGGTCATAAAAAGCTCAAAAATGTACTGTTTTGACTGAAATAAAATGCTATGGGTTAAGTACAGGTTAAGGGATGATCAAGAGGATAAAGATCTATCACTAAGAGTAAAGATTCATCTGTAGATTAGCTCTTTAAATCTTGAATTTGCTCAGCAAAGGAGCAAGAGTAGCAAAACCCTCTACTTCGCTTTTGATAGAGTCAAAAGCTTTTCGATTCGGTACTCCTTTCTTCAAGAAATGAATAGCAAAATCCTACAACAACAAGATACTAGGATCTCCCCAGCGGAGTCGCCAGTTTGTTGTGGGGAAAAGTATCCGATGCGGATGACACTAACCCTTTCTAAAGGTGACAGTCTTTAGCAACAACTGAATGATAAAGTTTTCATGTTCCACTTTATGAAAGCACAGAGAGAATGGAAAGAGGGTCAACCAACCTGGTGTCTTGCGCTTAGTCGATCCTTGTCCTTCTCGCTTTGTATCCTGTTCCCAGCTCTTTGCTCTCCAAGCCGATCCAGCTACACACAGAATCTGCACAACAAAAGGGAGCAAACTACGAGATACAAGCAATCATAATTGAAGCATGGATTAGGTTGCATCAAATATACATGTAAACACAAAAGCATCTATGTAAAACAAGTATATAGAAGAACATGCAAACTTTATTGATAGAAAGTAACAGGGTTCCAGAGGAAGTTACAACCAATGATGTTGGCTCCAATCCAGCAGCACCTCCTCGGCAGCAAGAACTCTCTTCTTCACCTCTAGTAAAACAATCACCCAATAATCCTGGCAGTATACCAACAGCACCTCCTTGCTTATACAAAATTCCAGCCTCCCTAGACCTCATAGAAGAGCTCTATATATAGGAGAGAAGAGAAAAGGATGAGTCAGCTTGAGGCTGGCAAGGAGCTGACTAGTGTCCTCTCCATCTTCAGTTAATCTTCAGTTCCTGTGTCCACTTGGAGATCCTTTCTTACACATGGTGATCAAGTACCTCTTACTCATCACAGGGCGAATCTCATGAACCAAGTGTCATTTTGGAAGCTTCCTGGGCAATTGACACCTTGCAGGATGACTGTGCCACTTGGCCAATCTCGCCCAGCGCAGGTAGCCTTCATTGTTTTTGACTTCCAGCGTAGGTACAGAGTGGGACAGTTGCAATACAGCGTAGAAGCTCAGTTAAGCAGCTGACATGATCCAAAATAAGCCTGTTCTGAAGTGTTTTCAGGTGGAGAACTGATTGGAAGTGCTGTTGATTGATGACCTTGTTCTTTTAGGGGTAAGAACAACATGTTTAGGGACTGAGGATCCCTGTAATTATCGACATTCCCTGCTCCTTGACGCGAGGCACAAAAATGTCTATAACAAGGGGGAAAACTTCGGATGTCCATGGGAAATGATGAGTCCTTAGAGGATTATGAGGAGAGGTTCCAACTAAGCTATAAGCGGGCCAGGTGCACACTTGACCCTGAATCCCTCAAGTTGGTCCTACTCCGAGGAGTCCCTGAAGACCTCTTAGATACCCTTCACATGTTAGCTGGGGGGGACATTTACCAACTGCCTTATGAGGACATCAAGACTGTGGTTAGAAACCACTCCAGGGCAGCTCGGAAACGAGGTAGAGGAAACCACCTCTCAACTAGTGTCCCTTTCTCCAAACATGAGCTTGCAAACCAATTAGAAGATCTTAAGAGTGAGGTGAGACAAACCATTGCCATGCAGCTTGATACATTCAGGATTCAGCAAAAGAAAGAAGAGGCTGAGAGAGCCTTGGCTGTCTTCTGTCCTAGGTGCACAAGGAGGCACCCTAAGAACGAATGTCCATTGCATTCGGTTGAAGTGTGTTTCATTTGTGAGGAGGACCATCCCACAAATCAGTGTCCAACCTTACCTGGGTTTAAAGCCATGTACCAAGGGACCGAAGCTCCCACAGAGCCTTGGGATGCAAGAGAAGCAGTGAAAGCAATGAAATATGAGGACTTGGACTAAGTTGCTCAAGGATGAGCAAATAGTTTAGCTGGGGGGTGATGATGAGCCCCAATTTCTGGCATAATTTGGGCTCATTTGGCCTACTTGTTTTGCTCAAACCATTCAATTTTTACTGCTTATGAATGCATTTCTTAGTTTATTCGTGTTGTTTGTAGGAAGAAGGGTAGACACTTTATCTATGTGACTAATGCATTATGATTTCAGGTTTTTGCATTAAAAGGGAGAAAAGACCACGTGAAAAGGAGACAAGGAGACAATGAGGTGGCACTGCTGGTTTTTAGGAGAGGATGTCCACAGTCTTGGGACCCTCCTCGTGATTCCCACCATAGCTCCGAGCTCCAATCCATTTCCCCACCGAGCTTAGAAGCAGCCGACTGTTCTACAGGAACAGCAGTTATAACTGTTCTACAGGAACAACAATTATGACTATCCTATAGGATCAGCAGTTTAAACTTCAGTTGGACAGCCGAGCTCCTAAAATCAACGACACCTGTTGGATGATCGTTTTGCATAAGTATGGACGCCGTAGCCTTTGATAGGTTGTTGAAAATCTCGCATTACTATTGTAATTTTTGAGCACAGCTCGGTCTTTGTTCCTTTTTGTAAGCCAATTTGGCATGACATCAGATTATGAATAAAGAAGGTAGATTTTGATCTAGTTCTGAGTTTTCTCAAGGAGCTATAGCTCTCAGGTTAGTGCCCAACCTGAGAGCAATAGATCTCCTCAGTGTTGTAATGTGTTTGCATTTCGTTCCAGCACTTTGAGTTTGTTTGTTTTCACATGCAATTCGAATTCACAGTTTGGTAATTTAGTCGTTTTCATGAGCATAGATAGGACTAGTTTATGGTTGAATTGATTTCGGTTGTTTAGTTAGATTAGCAGGTTGATAATACATTGGAGCTCCAACAAAAAGGTTGAGAAGGTCTCCACTGCCATCTCTGTTTGGAGATTGGAGTGCAGCCCATACCAGCCACAAAAATACGCAGTTCTTCACGTTATACATGCTGCAACATAGTCTCGTTTATGATAGATATTTCCATGCACTTCACTCTTGCACCATACACCTTCATCACTGCTTCATGCACATTCCTCTACATGCTTTATACTGCTGTTCATTGAGTTCAGGTAGCTTAGGTTAATGAATTTTCATCTTGGTGACAGTCATAAGCCATTTGTTTCATTTACACTGCTTTTCATCATTCTATCACCTCCTTCTTCGTCTTGATCACGCATACAACCACATTCTTGACCTCTGTTACGCTCTGTTATCTCCCAAACTCCTCCACTCCTCACGTAACTTCATCCTTTAGACATTTCGTTGTTATAACCTCCCATCCATCAACCCACTTCATACACTCGTTCTTCATCCTACTTCTCCACTCCCGAGCCATCACCAGCCTTATTCCTACCTTACACATCTCCCCCTACCATTCCATCACTCCTCCATCACTTCAAACACCCACGATAGGTCATCCTGTAGCAATTTGTAGACTTCCTGTAGAAACCCCTGCGTTTCCTGTAGAATCCCCTGCAGACATCCCGTAGGAGGCCACTCACTCGGTTGTTGAGCCTCTGAACGTGAGGAACCTCTGTGGACTGATGCTAAGGATCTCTGGGAACCTCTCCTAGCCTCCCCAACCTTTCCCAAGCTTTCCTTCCTTCTGCATCACATCTGCACAACCAAACCCTAATAAGCACAAAATCACAATCACTCCATCCACTTAAAGAAAAAAATACAAAAACATGTCTTTTAAGCTGCAAGTAGATTAGATTCATGCATTTTCACTTGTTAGAAGTAATGGCATCATTGGTAGAAGTTTCCTTCACATTCTTTGCATCATAGAGGTTAGAATAGTTAAATTAGGGTTTCCTAGGGTTTCCATGTTTTGATTTGCTTTCAGTTCATTCTTGCCAAGTAGATTAGTCTTCTTTGAGCTAGCTTTCGTCCATCATTGATAAAGCTTCTTCTGTGAGCCTATAAAAGTTGGCTTGAGCCCTAGCGGACTTGTGCCAGCTGACCAAGTGACAGCTGCGACAAGAGCTAGTACTTGTGCATACAACACCGTCGCTTTCAAGTTTGTACGAACTACCGGGTTGATAAAATTAAGAGACAGGAAGCCCCAGGAGTTGTAGCATTATTGCTACAATACTGGAGCTCACCAAATGTCTCATACCATTCTCTACTGCCCAAAGTCAATTCATTTAAAGAGAGTGTGTCATATCACTCTTACTGACCCGAAGTCAATTTTATTGATCCCAGATCAATATCACAAGAGAGTGTCTCAAGCCACTCATACTGATCCCAGATCAATGGAGGTCATCCTAGCATAGGAAGTACGGTAGATACAATGATGCGTCCATTGATAGTACTACTATGGTACTTAACTCCATTTCCCTACTCATTTATCAGATGAGAGTTACTTCCCATGAGTCCGAGAATGCATGGGTAGGATGCCTCGACAAGAGAACTAATCATATTATCCTACAAGAGAAGGAATCATCCCATCCAACAGTGACCACAGGAGAGCTAATCATCTTAGCCAATAGGAGAACTAATCATCCTAGCCCACATGAGAACTAATTATCCTGTCCCAAAGTCGTCACGGGGGGTATCATAGAGGAAGGTTGAACCTTTCACCTTGTAAATAGCGCACCACTAGGGGAGGGTGAGTCGCCCTGTGGTCGTATGTTGCTCTAATAAGTACCCCAAGCTCCCAAAAGCTCCCAGAGCTCGATGCATGCAACATGCAAGACCCTTATAAGAAGGTCTCTCAACGACTCCAAGTCCTTCAGGAAAGTCACAGATTTGACCTTTCCTCGGGGCTTTGACAAAATGTCTGCGACCTATACATCAATATCAATTCAATGGAGCCTCCTTGCTCATCGACTTACCATATCCCAAATAAGGTATTATATGATGTCCATCTGCTGGAGCAATCATCAAATACGGGATTCCTTAACAATCGAATCCCCCTTGGTTCTCACAGAGGATCATAGTGGTATTCATCATATGTACAAACAACTCACTGAAGAGCTTCCAAAACCAGGTAGCTTCATATGAGATCATACTTGTAGCTATGTATTTGGTCTCGACGGTGCTTATAGCAACCGACTTCTGCTTCCTGCTCATCCATGATATCGAAGCAGAACCAAAAGAGAACCAACACTGAGAAGTGCTCTAGTGATCTGTTTATATAGGTTGTCATTGATGTCAATATAGCAGTGCTTGTGACAACAAATTCTTGTGACATGTGAGGTTGCCCATTGATGCTCATTGATCATGATACTGCTCATGGAGGATCCAAGGATTGAATACAGACATAATAGAAATAGTGGAGCCAAGGAGGAAAGATATCAGAAGCCATCAAAAGAGAAAGAGAAAGAGTAAAGAGGAGAAGCCATCGTGAAGCCAAAAAGTGAGAAGAAGAGATTATGGAGCAGCAGAAGCAGCTTATCACATATGCCCAAGGGTAAGTGCTATCGGAAGAACAAAGAGCAACAACGATATTAGAGGAGTAAAGAAGAAAACATTAGAGGAGCCATATTGGAGTATTGCATGTAATATATGCCCAAGAAGAACCAATAGGAAGAATTCATTGGAAGGAGAAAAGAAGAACACGTAGTGAGGAAAGAGCCAACATGAGAAACAACTATCAAAAGAGCGGGGGTAGGAAAGTACGGACTTCCTTGATCGTGGCTGAAGTCCCGCACTATCCTAGCCATCGATCTCATAGTCAACCCTTAGATCATGGTCAAATATGGGGGTTAAGGTTGTTTTTAATCCATGTTTCAGTTGAAGTCCCGCAAACTGTCGATTGCGATAAGGCTATGGACCCAAGTATTGAAGCCTTGTTGTTACATAGAAATCCTTGATTGCAATATTATTATGGACCCGACTGCACTACTATGACATAACTTAATCTAATATCGCATTTGTTGAATCGCAAAGTTTAAAAGGGATGACATGTTAAATCCATCGATTACGATATGTATGCGGACCCGTTGCACCATCATAATACATCCTAAAGAAGTATCGCATCCGTCGCATATCCCAGGTCTTGAAGAAATGTAATGATGGTAAACTGTGATTGTGATAAGACTCGTGGACCCGACAGACTGCCGATTGTGATGGAGCTATGGACCCGACGGATCTATTGACGACTGTTTAATATTATATTGCGTCCATTTCACCGGTAGTATGAATATCGGCCATGTTCCATCGGTGATGTTAAGAGTTGCGATTGCAGGATCTCTGAAAGTTGTGATTGCGATTGATGATGTGGATGTGGGACCTCATTGGGTACGGTCTCTCCTATGAAATCCTCTATAAATAATGAGTCTATTGTATGAATATTAGAAAAGGACCTCTCTGATATAATTTTAAATTGAAACATTTATTGTAACTCGGCCTCTCTTCTAAATGAACGTGTCTTTTGATTATTGATGAACTCGAAGAGACAAAGGAAGTTGAAGGTCGAGAAGCCAAAAGGTCGAGCAAGTGCAAAGGAAGTTGAAGATCAAGAGAGCGAAAAAAGAAGCTAAAGGTTAGGCATATTAGGCATCTATAATAGAGAACAAGGAAAGTTCACAACAAGTGAGCTGGAAATAACAGAAAAAGCCATAGGTCTAGCAGGACAGAAGGAGGTCGAAGGTCCAACAGGACAAAAAGAAGGAAGCCGAAGGTCTAGTAGGACAGAAGGAAGCCGAAGGTCGAGCAAATCTATTGATCGGATTAACCTTTGAGAGGCTCAGACCAGTGATGAATTAATTAGGTACATAACGCAACCTGAAGAACAATTCTGTGAAGGGAAAAATAAAGTTTCATCTGACATCATTTGAAGGGAAAAATAAAGTTTCATCTGACATCATTTGGAGGAAGCAGTAGCCAGCACCAGTATTGAAGCGTATGTGAATTTGTTTCTGGGAAGTAAGAGATCGTGATAGCAAGAATAGTGAAAAGCAGTCACGCCTGAAACAGTTACCACAATAGTAAAGAACAGAGGGTTGAAAATAGAGAATTGCCTTTGTGCAGATATTGAGGGCTTAGTGCAACTTATCAATGATATCTTGTTGAAAAGCATCCGCAAATCATGGATACATTATTGGAGATCATGATGCCTATTTGAAATCATCATGAGGTAACTTTGCAGACTCTGTGTGGGTAATATGAAGAGTTGGGAAGACTCCTTCATATGAAGACAGGGTGTCATTAATGATGTAGCATGGAAACTACAGTAAAGCTGTAGAATGACAGAACTTAGTGAAGAAGATTTTGGAGAAGAGAATTACCACCAAACATATCTTGACAAGATAGGGTTAGGGCCCTTGGGGTTGGTGCCTTAGAATTTGAGGGATTGGTGTCCTTGGAGTTGGTGCTCTTAAATCCAAGGTTGGTGCCTTAACAAGACATGGTTGGTGCCCTCGAGGTTGAAGCCTCAGAAAAAGTCCATGTTGGTGCTTGGAAACAGATTGGAGCCTTATATATATTGTATTTGATTTATTGTAAAGATTATATTAATAAAAACATTTATTCCTATTGTTCATTTTGTGTTCTAAACATAAATGATTTAACTGGTAAAAATAACAACTGAAAAGGAATATTGATTCACCCCCCAATCTTTTAGTATTTCCAACAATTGGTATCAGAGCCAGTACCTTCACTCAAAGCCTAACAACTTGAAGGTTGATTTTTAGAACACAAATGGCGAAGCCAAGGAAGAAAGTCTCCAATCCTCCTAAAGATGTGTCTCCCTCTACCACTGGAATAGAAGACAATCAATTTGAGGAGGCTCCATGGTTCAATGGAAACTTTAATATGTGGGAAGCAAAAATGAGGAATCTTTTAAAGACTCAAGGCATTAAAATCTAGAAATTAGTGATTGTTGTTAGCATGATGGATAGAGAATCCAAGGAGTACAACGCAAAATCAATGAAGGCAATCTTGAATGGGCTACCAGATTCTATAAAGAACAATTTAGGAAAATGTTTGTCAGCAATAGGTATATCGGACAAACTTCATGACCTTCACCCAAAAGGAGCATTGACCATGACCACCACTCAAGAAGATGATGGACACCAAGAAGGAAATCCAGAATCCATCATAGAAGCTGAAAATGAGAATGATGACATCCAGGCTAAAGAAGACCTAGAAGATGAGGATAATGAAAAACATTTTGTAGAAGATCTCCTCGCTAAACTTATGGCTGCAATGGAAGAGATTATCAATTTGAAAAAGGAAAATGAGGAATTTAATATGAAAGCACCAGTTGGTGACCAAGACCAAACAAAGAAGAAAGTTGACCTTGTCAAGCTTCAAGTACAAGAAAGGGATGAAGAGATTGCTAAACTTAAGAAAGAATTTCATTAAAGCAAAAGAAAACATCATGAAGAAATCATATCCATTACAAATCAATTTGATAAAGCAAAGAAATGGGAAGATACCTTGTCAAGTCAACTTGAACAAAGGCACAAGAGCTTGAACAAACTTGAAGAAGAGATTGGTTAGTACAAGGTAGAGGTCTCCTCTCTCAAATCTCAACTACAAGAAGCAAGAAAGTTAGCACAAGGAGCTGAGAAGACAATGGAAGCATTAACAATCATAGAAGGACAGGTTAATGAAGTAGAAAAGGAGAGAAACACCATGATATGTCAACTAAAAGCAAATGATGGAGAAATCTTCAAATTAAAATCTAACATCAACCTTCTCAAGGTCGAAACATGTAAAGCTACAAGGATCAGGGAAGAAATGGAGAGTAGTCTAGCAAAGGAAAATGAACAAATCTTCAAAATGAAGTCATATATCATCTCCCTTAAAATAGAAGCAAATGAAGCTACTTGTATCAAGGAGGAAATTGAGAAACGACTTGCTAAGAAGAATAATGATTGTGAAAGATTGGAAGAAGAGATTGTCTCCTTGAGGAAAAAGGTTGAAGGGATGGACAAAATCTTGAAGACCTCTCAAGCCTTGGATGACATGCTCAGCCATCAAAGATGTCCATTTGATAAATTAGGTCTCGGGTATGCAGGTGAATCCTCAAACAAGAATGATAATGCTTCAAACAAAAGGGATGTGTGGAAGCCAGAAATCCACCAAAGGCAAGGAGAAGAGTCAAGGCAACAATGGAAGAAATCCCTCTCCAAGAAGAAATGTAGATAATGTCAAGGATGCGAGAAGCAATGGTTATCATCAAAGGATCTCAAGGCACGAAGACTTCAAAAGTACATCAAGGAAATCTCCATCTCCGAGGTACCAAAGTTTATTTCTTGGTTATTGTTATGCTTGTACAAACTTTGGACGCATGGCAAAAGATTGTAGGGCATATCATAAAGATAGATATTATGGTCCCAAACAATCTCTGAGGAACAATTTTGCAAGAAGAAGAGATGAATTATTATTCATGAAAAACATAGAATGCTTCAAGTGTCATAACATTGGTTCTATGGCGTGTAATTGTAAGTTGATTTAGGCACCTTCTCAGGTTAGAACTATGCCAGATAAGAAAGTTACACAAATATGGAGAAGGAAGCAAATACAATCTGAAAGTCCCTTGAACTCTCCAGCCAACAACACATGTTATTGGCTTGATCTTCGACAATCTAAGCATTTGATGGGAAGACTCTGCCAAAAGAGATGATGCATACAGTTAGGGGGAGCTTGTGATTCTTGATAATTATTGAAGAAGCTATTCGTGAAAGGGTCCTTATGAAATCCTTGTTGAGCTATATTAACAATCATTCTTTGATAAAGATCATTTCTGAGGAGCACTCCATTGAAGAACATGATCTCTTAACTATTCTTTGGACTGTTGTTGAAGATGTTTTCCACTTGATCACTAAGTAGAAATTGGAGCAGAAAAGAAGGTCATCTAATACTAGAGTAATAAGGCAAATAACTATGTTGTTGTTATTACAGAAGATAAATGTCTCGACTAAGGGAATTGATGTGAGAACAGGTAAATTATGTACACAAATAGAGGCAACCTTCAAACAAAATAATACATCTGGGAATGGGGATTGAAGCAAGAGAAGTTGGCATCATCTAACAAAACTGAAGCATTGCAAAAAGATGCCAATCAGCCAAAAGAATTTAAAATATAGTCACAGATTGGATATCAAAATTTGCTAGTGGAGATAACTTGCAGAGAATTTTACAAGAACACAAGGAAAAGATGGCTCATCAAAAGACTATGGAAAGGAGAATGTTGTGCAGTCGAATATAGCTCAGTAACTTAAGGAGAAGCAAAAATATACAAAGGAACTTGGATCTGAAGAAAGATAGCAATTTTAGTGGCATTTTCTCTTGATTCAGACTATGAAGGCATCTTAATCCTGACTATGGAGACAACAAAATATGGATTGAAGAATAAAAACTTGGACTTGAACATTTGGTGTGTGGCTATTTGCAATCTGTTTGGAAGCATTGAAGTGGAGCATCTTTAAGCATTGTTGAAGCCATGATAAAGTAGTTCTGAGACATGAAGAGGGGATAATGTGCTAGCTGATGATGAGACAACAATCCTTCTATCTTGAGTAAAAAGAAGAGCACCACGACAGGGATAGCAGTTCAACCGGGGGAGTCCTTGTGCACTCCTTTGCCATTGATGTCAAAGGGGGAGAGAAGAAGAATATTGCCATCAATGACAAAGGGGGAGATTGTTAATCTAGGTTGTCATTGATGTCAATATAGCAATGTTTGTGACAACAAATTATTGTGACATGTAAGGTTGCCCATTGATGCTCATTGATCATGGTAATGCTCATGGAAGATCCAAGGATTGAATACAGACATAATAGAAACAATGGAACCAAGGAGGAATGATATCAGAAGCCATCAAAAGAGAAAGAGAAAGAGTAAAGAGGAGAAGCCATCGTGAAGCCAAAAAGTGAGAGGAAGAGGTTATGGAGCAACAGAAGCAGGTTATCGCATATGCCCAAGGGTAAGTGCTATCAGAAGAACAAAGAGCAACAACGATATCAGAGGAGCAAAGAAGAAAACATTGGAGGAGCCATATTGGAGTATCGCATGTAATATATGCCCAAGAAGAGCTGATAGGAAGAATTCATCGGAAGGAGCAAAGAGGAACATGCAGCGAGGAAAGAGCCAATAGGATCAACAACTATCGGAAGAGTGGGGGTAGGAAAGTACGGACTTCCTTGATCATGGCTAAAGTCCCACACTATCCTAGCTATCAAACTCATGGTCAACCCTTAGATCATGGTCAACTACGAGGGTTAAGGCTGTTTTTAATCCATGTGCTAGTTGAAGTCCCGCAAATTGTCGATTGTAATAAGGCTGTGGACCCGATGGATTTATTAACAACTATTTATTGAAATATCTCATCCACCACATCACGAGTCTTGAAGCCTTGTTATTATACTGAAATCCCTGATTGCGATATTATTGTGGACCCGATTGCACCACTATCACATAACTTAATGTAATATTTCATCTGTTGAATCGCAAAGTTCAAAAGAGATGACATGTTAAATCCGTCGATTGGGATATGTATGCGGACCCACTACATCATTATAATACGTCCTAAAGAAATATCGCATCCATTGCATATCGCAAGTTTTCAAGAAATGTAAGAATGGTAAACTGCGATTGCAATAAGACTTGTGGAACCGACAGACCGCCGATTTTTATGGAGCCATGGACTCGACAGATCTATTGACAACTGTTTAATATTATATCACATTCATTTCACCAGCAGTATGAATATCAACCATGTTACATCGGTGATGTTAAGAGTTACGACTGCTGGATCTGAGAAAGTTGTGATTGCGATTGATGACATGGATGTGGGTCCTCATTGGGTACGGTCTCTCCTATGAAATCCTCCGTAAGTAATGAGTCTATTGTATGAATATTATAAAAGGGCCTCTCTGATATAATTTTAATGTGCAACATTTATTGTAATTTGGCCTTTCTTCCAAATGAACGTGTCTTTGGAGTATTGGTGAACTCGAAGAGATAGAGGAAGCCAAAGGTCGAGAAGCCAAAAGGTCGAGCGAGCATAGAGGAAGTCGAAGATCAAGCGAACAAAAAGGGAAGCCAAAGGTCACGCGTATCATGCATCTATAATAGAGAACAACCAAAGTTCACAGCGAGTGAACTATAAGAAACAAAAAAAGCCATAGGTCTAGCGGGACAGAAGGAAGTTGAAGGTCCAGCAGGACAAAAAGAAAAAAGTTGAAGGTCCAGCATGACAGAAGGAAGCTGGAGGTCTAGTAGGACAGAAGGAAGCTGAAGGTCGAGCAACTCCGTTGATTGGATTAACCTTTGAAAGGCTCAGATCAGTGATGAATTAATCAGGTACATAACGCAACCTGAAGAACAATTCTGTGAAGGGAAAAATAAAGTTTCATCTGACATCATTTGAAGGGAAAAATAAAGTTTCATCTGACATCATTTGAAGGGAGCAGTGGCCAACACCAGCATTGAATCATACGTGAATTTGTTTCTGGGAAGTAAGAGATTGTGATAACAAGAACAGTGAAAAGTAGTCATGCCTGAAACAATTACCACAATAGTAAAGAACAAAGAGTTAAAATAGAGAATTGCCTTTGTGCAGATATTGAGGGCTTAGTGCAACTTATCAAAGATATCTTGTTGAAAAGCATCAGCAGATCGTGGAGACATTATTGGAGATCATGATGCCTTTTTGAAATCATCATGAGGTAACTTTGTAGACTTTGTGTGGTAATATGAAGAGTTGGGAAGACTCCTTCATATGAAGATAGGGTGTCATTAATGATGTAGCATGGAAACTACAATAAAGTTGTAGAATGACAGAACTCAGTGAAGAAGACTTTGGAGTAGAGAATTACCACCAAACATATCTTGACAAGATAGGGTCTTGGGGTTGGTGCCTCAGAATTGGAAGGATTGATGTCCTTGGAGTTAGTGCTGTTAGAAAATTATATATTACAGAGCAATGGAACACATAAAATATTGCAGAAATATAAACACAGAAAACGCACAAAACAAGAGAGACACAGATATACGTGGTTCACCCAGTTTGGGCTACGTCCACCCCGAACAACCAGTCCTTTCTTTTCTATTATCCAGAAAAATGAAAAGACACAACCTACAGCAAAACCGCTATAATATCCTTTGTTTTCTCTCACAGTCTCACCTCTCTGTTTCTCGCTCACAGAATACACATCTATTTCACAGCCTCAAATGCAATGCCCTCATACAAAGAGAGGGGTTGCCTTCTAGGGCAAAAAAAACCCTAAACTAAACATAAGTTCTACCGTCAGATCATCGGCCTAATGAACGCCCCAGATTGACTATTACTATACTTTTACAAGGCAATTTTACATTTGTTTTTAGCTTCGAGGGCAGCCGCCGGGGGACCACTAGCCCCCGGACCCCCTAGCCGGGGGAATCGGCCCCCCTGGACCCCCGCGGGGGGGACAAGTCCCCCCCGCACCCCCCCACGTGGAGGGGTGTACAAGACTTCCTGGGGTATACATCCAACTGAAACAAAGACCTTTGAACAATCATGCTCCACACACAACAATCTCCCACTTGGGGAATGATTGTAGCAACTCCACTGCTGTTTCATTTGCTGGACAATGACTCCTCTTTGGACTTGGCTGTTTCTCATCTTCATTGTCATCCTTGAAGACCTATTGAAACTGAGAATATTCTCAGTTTCTCCCTGGTTACAACTTTTGTTAGCATATCTATAGGATTCTTGCTAGTGTGTATCTTTTCCAGCTTCAACTCTCCATCTTCCAACACTGATCGTATGAAATGGTACTTGAGCTGTATGTGTTTAGTCCTGGAATGAAATGCTGAGTTCTTTGCAAGATGAATGGCACTTTGACTATCACTGTATAACGTGCCCATATCATACTCCTTACCCAATTCACCCATAAACCTTTGTAACCAAATCATTTCTTTACTAGCCTCTGTAGCAGCAACATACTCTGCTTCTGTTGTTGAAAGTGCAACAACACTTTGGATTTTTGAAACCCAACTAACAGTTGTTCCACCAACGGTGAATACATATCTTGTAGTGCTCCTCCTGTTATCTCTGTCACCTGCCATATCTGCATCAACATATCCTTGTAGGGATATGTTTGAACCACCAAAACATAATGTTTGATTTGTGGTACCTTTCAAATATCTGAGAATCCATTTCACTGCCATCCAATGTTCCTTTCATGGATTGTTCATGTACCTGCTTATAACTCCCACTGCATGTGCAATATCAGGCCTTGTGTAGACCATTGCATACATTAAGCTTCCAACTGCTGATGCATATGGAACTTTAGACATATAATCCATGTCTTCTTGAGTCTTTGGGCACATTTCCTTGCTAAGTTTGAAATGGCTGGCAAAAGATGTACTAACTGGTTTTGCATTTTGCATGTTAAATCTTTTCAACACCTTTTGTATGTACTCATTCTGAGACAATGTTAATTTACAATTTTTCCCGTCTCTGGTTATTCTCATACCAAGGATTTGTTTTGCAGCTCCCAAATCCTTCATTACAAATGAATTTGCCAATTTTATTTTGAGCACATTTATTTCCTGCATGTTAGTTCCCGCAACAAGCATATCATCTACATACAATAATAATATAATATAGCTGCCATCATTTTTCTTTTTTAGATAAACACAATGATCAAAGTGACATCTAGTATAACCTTGTTCAGACATAAACTTGTCAAATTTTAGATACCACTGCCTTGGAGCCTGTTTTAAAACATACAAGCTCTTCTTCAACCTGCACACTATTTTCTCCTTCACTTTCACCTCATATCCTTGTGGCTGCTGCATATATATCTCTTCCTCCAAATCCCCATGGAGAAAGGTTGTCTTTACATCTAACTGATCAAGATGTAAATCTTCAGCTACTACAAGACTTAAAATAGTTATGATTGAAGTCATTTTAACAACAGGAGAAAATATTTCATCAAAATCAATACCTTTCTTCTGTGCAAACCCCTTCACCACAAGTCTAGCTTTGTACCTTTGTTTTCCTCCATCTTCTTCCTTCAGCCTGTAAACCCATTTATTCTTCAATGTAGTTTTTCCTGTAGGCAACTTGACTAAATCCCAAGTCTGGTTATGCATTAAGGAGTCCATCTCTTCTTCCATGGCTACCTCCCACTTCTTCCTGCTTTCAACCTGCATTGCTTCTTCATAACATTCGGGCTCACCAGAATTAGTCAACAATAAATAATATAATGAAGGAGAATATCGTTCAGGGGTTCTACTTATCCTGGTAGATCTTCTAACACCACTTTCAGGTGTTTGGGGTGCCTGTTGTTGCTGTGGTGGTTGTTGTTGTCTTGGTTGTTGATTATTATTATTTTCAGGCACCTTTACTTTTTCAGTGATTTCATCAAGAACTGCATATTCCTTGTTTTAATTTTCTTTCTTCTTTTCCTGCAACTGATTCTTATACAAGACCTTTTCATTGAATATTACATCTCTGCTCCTAATGATTTTGTGATTTTCATAATCATATAGGCGATAACCAAAATCATTAGCACCATATCCAATAAAGGTACATTTCTTTGACTTTGCGTCAAGCTTCGTTCTATTTTCTTTATCAATATGGACAAAGGCCTCACAACCAAAAGGCTTTAAAAAGGAGCAGTTTACCTTTTTACCTGTCCATGCTTCCTCTGGAACACCACCATCCAAGGAACTTGAAGGCCCTCTGTTTATTAGATAAACAGCAGTATCTACAGCATCTGCCCAAAACTGTAAAGGCAATCCCACATGCAATCTCATGCACCTTGCACGCTCCATGATTGTTCTGTTCATCCTTTCTCACACACCATTTTCTTGTGGTGTTCTTGGAACTGTCTTCTCTCTGCGAATTCCATGCTCTGAACAGTAACTATCAAACTCTTTGCTGCAATATTCACCTCCATTGTCTGATCTAAGACACTTCAATTTCTTTCCTGTCTCAATCTCAACCAAAGCTTTCCATTTCTTGAAAGTATCAAATACATCAGATTTATTCTTAATACAATAAATCCAAGGTTTTCTAGTTGCATCATGAATAAAGGTAACATAATTACGAGAGCCACCGAGGGATGATACCTGAGCAGGTCCCCATACATTTGTATGCACGAGCTCTAATTTTTTGTTCTTATTTTCTTTCCCAACTCTGAGAAATCTGACTCTCTTCTGTTTTCCATAAATGTAGTTCTCACAGAAATCCAAATCAACATTCTTCAAACCTGGCAACAAATTCCTTGAGTGAAGAATCTTCATCCCTTTTTCACTCATGTGTCCGAGCCTATGATGCCATAATGCTGCATCTGCTCCTTTGGAAGTCAAAGCATTAACAGAGTTAGAAATACCATTGCATAAATACAATTTACCAACCTTTTCGCCTTTTGCTATTACCAGGGCTCCTTTGGTGACCTTCCAAGCTTTATCTATGAAAGTTGTCACACAACCTTCACTGCCTAACTGCCCTGTTGAAATTAGATTTTTCTTTAGATCTAGAACATGCCTTACCTCCTTTAGTAGCCATTGGTTTCCATTATGCTGTTTTACAAGAACCTTACCCATTCCAACAATTTTACAAGGTTTATCATCACCCAGAAGAACTTGTCCAAAATCTCCTTGAACATAGTCATGAAAGTATTTCTTATCAGGTGTGGCATGGAATGAGGCCCCTGAATCTACCACCCAGGAATCAGTAATATTTTCGAAAGAAAGAATCAAAGCATCTTGTAACACCTCACCTGTCACATTTGCTTCATGATTGTTTTCTTGTTGTGCATCTCCTTCTTTTCCCTTCTGAGATCTATAGTCTTTCTTTAGGTGTCCTTTCTTTCCGCATTTCCAGCACACTATCCCCGATCTGGACTTGGATCTGCCTTTCCGTGATTTACTGCGATATCCTGAGCTCTTTCCTCTTTCCATTTTTCTTCCTCTAACTCTGCACTCAAAGCATTTCCCGATGTCTCACCGGATCTTTTCCATCGCATTTCCTCGCTAAGGATAGCACCGACAACATCATCAAACTTTAAAGTACTAGATCCAGAAATGGAGTTACTAATGGCCATTACCAATCCATTCCAACTTTCTGGTAATGAGAACAAGAATAACAGAGCTCTAATTTCATCATCAAAGTTTACTCCTACAGAACTTAACTGACTTGTAACTGTGTTAAAATCATTTAAATGGTCTGCAACAGATCCACCTTCCGACATCTTCATATTAAATAACCGTTTCATAAGAAATACCTTTTTTGAGGCCGAGGGTTTTTCATATAGTCTTGACAACGCCTCCATCAAACCTGATGTTGTGGTTTCCTTCGAAATGTTGAAGGCGACTGATGCAGCAAGGCACAACCGTATTGTTCCAAGTGCCTTTCTATCGAGAAGATTCCATTCTTCATCTTTCATACCCGTCAGCATCTTTGTTTTTACGCCCAATGGTACGTATAGATCTTTCTGATACAGATAATCTTCCATCTGCATCTTCCATAGCGAGAAGCTTTGGCCATTAAATTTCTCGACCCTAAACTTACCATCTTCCGCTATTGCTCCCACTCGAACCAGGAACCCTTATTTCCTGCGAGTTTATCAGCCAAATAGACCTTCGGCTCTAATACCAGTTGTTAGAAAATTATATATTACGGAGCAATGGAACACATAAAATATTACAGAAATATAAACACAGAAAATGCACAAAACAAGAGAGACACAGATATACGTGGTTCACCTAGTTTGGGCTACATCCACCCCGAACAGCCAGTCCTTCCTTTTCTATTATCCAACAAAATGAAAAGACACAACCTACAGCAAAACCACTGTAATATCCTCTGTTTTCTCTCACAGTCTCACCTCTCTGCTTCTTGCTCACAGAATACACATCTATTTCACAGCCTCAAATACAATTCCCTCATACAAAGAGAGGGGTTGCCTTCTAGGGAAAAAAAAACCCTAAACTAAACATAAGTTCTACCGTCAGATCATCAGCCTAATGAACGGCCCAGATTGACTCGAAATTACTATACTTTTACAAGGCAATTTTACATTTGTTTTTAGCTTCGGGGGCAGCCGCGGGGGACTGCTGGCCCCCGGACCCCCCAGCCGGGGGGATCGGCCCCCCCGAACCCCCGCGGGGGGGACAAGTCCCCCCCGCGTGGAGGGGTGTACAAGACTTCTTGGGGTATACATCTGGCTGAAACAAAGACCTTTGAACAATCATGCTCCACACACAACAAGTGCTTGTAAATCCACGGTTGGTGCCTTGACAAGACAAGGTTGGTGGCCTGGAGGTTGGAGCCTCACAAAAAGTCAAGTCAGTGCTTGGCAATAGATTGGAGCCTTATATATATTGTATTTGATTTATTGTAAAGATTATATTAATAAAATCATTTATTCCTGTTGTTCATTTTGTGTTCTAAATATAAATGATTTAATTGGTAAAAATAACAATTGAAAAGGCATACTGATTCACCCCCCCAGTGTTTTCAACATGATCGTCCACACATTGCTTGTATCATATTTCCGGCAATGTATCTCAATCCATGAGAGATTGTGCCATGAAGATATCTCAGAAGATTCTTGGCACCAATCCAGTGAGGCTCAACCAAATATGAGCTCACCATGCTAACTGCAAAACATATGTCCAGACGGAAGTTCACCAAGAACATCAATGCAAATGAGTTTTTGAAACTCAGAGGCATTTCCCAAATTTGGTCCGGCATCATCACCATATAACTTCTGAAACTTAAGATTCTCGAGGTAGTCACGGGCTTTTAGTTTCCCATTCCACATCCGAAATCCAACTCCCTCTTACTTCTGCAAGTGAGAGGGTCTGCACTTGTCTGAAATAGGTCATCCTTGGAAGGTGTTGATATGAGAGGTACATCATCCACATCCTTTAAATAATGGTTTGGATCAACTTCACTCTTAGTGAATTTCAACTTCATCTAATAGCTATCAATCCTCTTATATCAAACCTGGGATGATCTGCTTCAATCCATAGAGGGCTTTCTTCCATTGGCACATATGAGATTCCCGATCATGAATCTCAAACCCCTTGGGTTGTTCCAAACCTGTGGACCTGCTACACGAGGGGAATGGTCCCCTTGTAATATTTTCCCTTTGGTACATCTCAGACATGTACCTTCATGCTCCTTTTGAATTCAGGAATCCCTGTCATCATCTGAATTACAAAACCTCCAGTGCTATGTGTCAACTGACATGGTCCCCAATGGACTTCCTACTAACCCTGAACTCAAAGATAAAACATCTTTGAAAATTCTATTTCCAAACACGTACCTTTTCATCGATGAGTGCCACCCTGAAACATTTTGACTTCCATTGCTGAAATGGACACTAGGTTCTTCTTGCGATTAGGAAAATAAAAGAGATTCTTGTAAATGAATCTAGTTACCCACATTCAATTGAGGGGTAACATGCCCTACACCCTTTCTGGGATAGGTGGCATCAACTCCAAGTATAATCCCACGGTTATTTCCATCTTAACCAAATTAAAGAGAGCACCCTTCCATCCAATGAGGTGCCTTGAAGCATTACAATCAATAAGACAGATTCCCAAAGAATTTGAAGGAGAGGGCCAATATAAGATAACACTTCTTTATCTTATTATAAACAACATTTGATTCCTCATAACTGGGGTTCCTTGCTTTCTTTGAAGAGTCGGCCATTTCCTTGATGCCCTGCATTGCGTGTCATTCCTCTGGTCATTGAAGATGTCCCTGGAATGATTGTTATCATCATCAAGTGATGTGTCCTTGCGATTCAAATATTCCTTCACATAATGGTCAAACTTATTACAACCATGGAATTTTCCTTTCCTTCCACCCTTAGATTCGGACTTCCCAATGAAGTGATCTTTAGGTAAGCCATCAGAAGCTTTCGCTTCACTAATCTGATAATATTCTCTGCTTCGATTTCATCCTTCGTGAATTTGAAGAGGGATCAGGAATCCACTGATCCTTTTGTCCTTTTCCAACTGTCTTCGGTGATTTCTCTTTCACTCTTGCTTGGGCTTTGTCTTCACCTCAGCTCCGATACCATGTTAAGTTTAGGTATGTTCTATGCTTAGAAAAATTTATTTCAATTTTTATAGTTAGCTCAGTATCTTTTCCAAATTAGCAATTACATCAACATTAAAGTAAACTGTAGATAGAACATAAACATAAATTGCAGAAGACAAGCCAAGACAAGAGGACACAAGATGTGGCGCTAGCCAGGGATAAACCCCAATGTGGGGAAACCCTTGATCAATTCTTCTTAAATGTTCTTCAATAGTTTAGCACAGAGAGAGAGAGATAGTACATTTACAACTGAAGTCAACACTTTGAATTATCTAGATGAGAGCATAGATCATCTCTAAGAAGATGATACATGAGATCAGTTGAACACATGCTGCTTCAACTAATTCTCCAAGGTGACTCCTTCACCTATCATCATGTTGCATCTCGTCATCATGCTGCGCCTCACCGTGTTGCACCATGCTGCACCCATCATCACAATGTTGCATCTCATCATGTTTCATCAATGATGACGGTACCCTTCACTGTACAGCATCATGTGCCATTGTTGCACCATGTTGCCATACTGACCTATGTGTTTGTTGCACCTAGCTAGCTTGCTATCCCTTGCTTCCTTATTGTCCCGAGCATGCTTGTTGTCCCTAGCATGCTTTCTTTCCCTGGCATGCTAGATGTACTTGCTGCACTAAGTATCATGTTGCTGTCCCAATGTATTATACTAGCAGCACTATGAACTTGCTATATCATACTGTTGTACCTCACCATTGTGCTGCCCCTCATTATGCTATGATACACTTCATCGCTGAACCCATCATGCTACAACATTCATCAACATGCTGCTACAATATATATGCTGCTTGCAACATCGTGCTGCTTCAATGTATCATCACTGTTTTCTCCATCCAAGTGACTATACTATTATCAACATAGTCCTAACATATACTGCGTTGCTGGACAAACTTCAACATATACCCTTCAGCACTCTTCTCCATGTCATACAAGTTGCTTTCAAACCTTCCTTCCTCCATGGCTGTGACTGGGGCATGCTTGAATAGTATTCCTTTATATCACTTGGAGGACTGCAGTTAGGGTAGCATAGAGCTTCTCCATAGGGTTGCGTATAGGGTAGCATAGGGCTCTCCATAGAGCTGCGTAAGGCTTTCCAATAGAGTTGTGTATAGGGCAGCGTAGGGCTCTCCAATAGAGTTGTGTATAGGGTAGCATAGGGCTCTCTAATAGAGCTGTGTATAGGGCAGCATAAGGCTTTCCATTAGAGCTATGTATAGGGCAGCGTAGGGCTCTCCATAGAGCTATGTATAGGGCACTGTAGGGTTCTCCAATAGAGTTGTGTATAGGGCAGTGTAGGGCTCTCCATAGAGCTGTGTATAGGGTAGCGTAGGGCTCTCCAATAGAGATGTGTATAGGGCAACGTAGGGCTCTCCAATAGAGTTGTGTATCGGGTAGTGTAGGGCTCTCCATAGAGCTGTGTATAGTAGGCTTCCTTCACTGCGTTAATGTTAGAATATTATATATTACGAAGCAATGGGACACATAAAATATTGCAGAAATATAAACACAGAAAACGCACAAAACAAGAGAGGCACAGATATACGTGGTTCACCCAGTTTGGGTTACGTCCACCCCGAACAGCGAGTCCTTCCTTTTCTATTATCCAACAAAATGAAGAGACACAACCTACAGCAAAACCACTGTAATATCCTCTGTTTTCTCTCACAGTCTCACCTCTTTGTTTCTCGCTCACAGAATTCACATCTATATCACAGCCTCAAATACAGTGCCCTCATACAAAGAGAGGGGTTGCCTTCTAGGGAAAAAAACTCTAAACTAAACATAAGTTCTACCGTCAGATCATCCGCCTAATGAATGACCCAAATTGACTAGAAATTACTATACTTTTACAAGGAAATTTTACAGCTACTTTTAGCTTCGGGGGTGGTGCCCCCGAAACCCCCCGCCAGGGGGGGGCTCCCAAAAGTCGCTGCCACCCCCTTGCAGCGAATATTTTATGAGCGGCGTTGCCGCCCCATTTTGAACTGGGGTCCAATGTAGTGGTACTATAGAAGATAATCAGGCTCCACACCCAACAATCTCCCACTTGGAGACTGATTGTAGCAACTCCACCGCTGCTCCATTTGCCGGACAATGACTCCTCTTTGGACCTGGCTGTTTCTCATCTTCATCGTCATCCTTGAAGACCAACTGAAACTGAGCATATTCTCAGTTTCTCCCTGGTTACAACTTTTGTTAGCATATCTGCAGGGTTCTGGATAGTGTGTATCTTTTCCAGCTTCAACTCTCCATCTTCCAACACTGATCGTATGAAATGGTACTTGAGCTGTATGTGTTTAGTCCTAGAATGAAATGCTGAGTTCTTTGCAACATGAATGGCACTTTGACTATCACTGATCCGGATTTAAACAGGAACGCAACAAATTACAGAGATAACCATATACACAAAGATGCAACGGAAATAATACTTCATTTCATTAATGGAAAATACTGAAATATGCTTACAGACAGAAATGGAAATAAACTAGCTAGGGCAATGGTAGCTTATCTCTGAGAAGAGATGTGATGGCTACATGCCTCTGAACTGTGTTACAATGAGGCTCGAAGGCCTATTTATTGTTGAGAAATAATGGAAAAACCCTTAACATTCCAAAACCTAACCCTAGGAGATGAAACGCCAAACTGTGGGCCCCGTTTGGGGGTAAGTTGGTACATCAACTTCCTGGGGTCGTAACTTTGGCATATGATCTCCGTTTGACGCGTACAATAGCTCATTAGAAAGATCTATCCGAGCACTATCATTGTTGGAACGGGCAACACCAGTCCATTCCATGGACTCGTGTTGCCCCCGGATTCCCCAAAAAACGTCGTTTAGGGCCTCAAAACGGCTCCGGAAGTTCAGGACCCGAAAAACTGCTAAAAATAGTAAGTTGTGCTACAATTAAGGAAACTGAAAATGCTGAGAAAGACAATGGTGGGGGTCCAGGTGGACTTGGCAGGTGGCCACCAATATCCACCTGGATCATTCCTCCCCCCTTAGGAAGCAATGGTCCCCATTGCGTTGAGCTCCTCCATGAGATGAGGAAACTTCTGCTGAACTTGTTCCCTGGTGAGCCACTTGCCCTGCTGAAGGAGTTGGCCTGCTTTGACAACTCGATACAGTTGGATATTCTGTTGGCGAGTGTTCTTGATCTGTGTGTCCATGATCCGATCAGTTGCAGCTTGTTCCATGCAATCTGGATTTAATTCTGTGGGTTTGAGCTGTTCTGCAATGTCGGATGTGTCTAGCAATGGTGGAAAGTATGGCCGAAGGCGGTCCACATTGAATACTGGGTGCAGGCCAAGGAATGGGGGAATGCTGAGCTCAAATGCATTGTCTCCCATAGCCTTAGTAATGGTGTAAGGACCATATCGGAGTGGTCTCAATTTCCGATAGGCTCCAGTAAGGCGTTCCTTTTGCAAATGCAACCAGACTTTGTCGCCCACCTGAAACTTGTGTGGCACCCGATGTTGATCATGTCGCTGCTTGTACTTGGCATTTGATTTCTCAAGAATGTCATGGACCTGCTGGCGAATATGTTGGATGCGCTCAATGAAGCTGGTGGCCTTATCTGTTTCGGACTGGACATGAGCTGAATTCATGTGAGTAGCTGCAAGTGGCATGGCCACATCAATGGGGCATAGTGGCTGGAATCCCAAACCCACCTGAAAAGGGCTATGGCCAGTGGAGCTGTGAAGAGCTCGGTTGTAGCTGTGCTGAACGTAGGGGAGGCTCTCGTCCCATGTGCGTGGATGCTTTGAGTTATACATGCGCAGAATGTGCACAATCATCCTATTGACAACCTCTGTCTGGCCATCAGTTTGAGGATGGAAGGCTGTGGACTTCGTGAGTTTGGTGTCCAGCATTGACCAGAGACTGGACCAAAAGGTGCTGAGAAACCGACTGTCCCGATCTGAGATGATAGACTGTGGGATCCCAAAGTGCACCCACACTCGTTCAAAGAAGAGTTTAGCAGTGGCTTCTGCTGTGATATTCTTCTTGCAGGCCATCATAATGGCCATCTTTGAGAACCTGTCGACGACCACAAAAACACAGTCATTTCCATGCTTAGTGGAAGGAAGGCCTGACATGTAATCCATGGAGATGGATTCCCAAGGTCGACTAGGGGTAGGCAACGGGGTATAGAGGCCTTGCTTCTTAATGGTCGGTTTGGCAATGGCACAGGCAGTACATGATCGGATGTACTTCCCAACATCCTGTCGAAGATTCGGCCAATAGAAATAGTTTTGCAGTACTGCCACTGTTTTCTCGACCCCGAAATGCCCAGCAGCCCGACTGTAGTGTGCTTCCCAAATCATCTTGGCACGCTCGCTTGAAGGAACACAAAGGTGACCGAGGTGGCATAATAGGGCATCTTGGAGGTGAAAATCTGCAACCTGCCGACCCTCCAAGAGTGTCTGGTATGTGTGGCCGAATTCTGGGTCGCTTTTGTAGAGAAGTGGCCAATCAGAAGTCTCGTGCCCGCAAGAGTTGAGCACGGTGGTTAGCGCCATGATCGGTGGTCGACTGAGGCAATCTGCAACATTATTGGTGCTGCCCTTTTTATACTTGATATTCAAGTGAAACTGTTGCAGGTATGTAGACCACTTCTGATGGCGATCATTCTGCAATTTCCCTTGGGTCTGTATGAACTGCAGAGGTCGGTGGTCTGTGTGGATGACCGTTTCCTTCCCCAAAATGTAATGCTTCCATTGTCGGCAGGCCTGTACAATGGAATACATCTCTTTATCATAAGTGGGGTACTTCCGGACTGTGTCTGAAAGTGTTTCACTGTGATATGCCACTGGATGTCCATGTTGAGTAAGGACTGCCCCAATAGCATAGTCAGAGGCATCTGTCTCGACCTCAAATGGTTGTTGTAAATCTGGTAACGCGAGCACTGGTGCCGTGCAGAGGCGATCCTTCAACTCCCTGAATGCCTTCTGTTGAGATTCAGACCAAAAGAATTTTGCTTTCGCCCCGCCCTTGGTGACTTGACTCAAGGGCCAAGAAATATGAGAAAATCCCAACACAAACCTGCGGTAGAAGTTGGCAAGACCTAGAAAGCTGCGGAGCTCTGTTAGAGTGGTTGGAGAGGGCCAATCCCGAATGACTTGGACCTTGGCTGGATCGACATGCACCCCCTGTTCATCAATGATGTATCCCAGATACTGAACCTCGGTCATGCCAAAAGTGCATTTCTCCAAATTGGCACATAGCTTGTGTTGCCGCAGTGTTTGGAGAACCTGTCGGATGTGGTGGAGGTGCTCTTCCCAACTCTGGCTGAAGATCAGAATGTCATCCAAGTATACTACTACAAAGGAGTTGGTGAATGGCCGCAAGATGTCATCCATTAGCCTCATAAAGGTTGCAGGAGCATTCGTCAATCCGAAAGGCATGACCAACCATTCGAAGAGGCCCTCCTTGGATTTGAAGGCAGTCTTCCACACATCTGAGGGTTCAATTGGTACCTGGTGATATCCTGACTTCAGATCGATCTTGCTGAAATATTTCGCCCCCTTTAGTTGGTCTAGGAGGTCATCAATCCGCGGGATCGGGTACCTATTACGGACAGTGATCTTGTTCAGCGCCCGATAGTCAATACAGAGTCTCCACGTCCCATCCTTCTTCTGTACCAACACTATCGGGCTCCCACAGGGCGAAGAACTCGGACGGATGTGACCTTTCTGCAGGAGCTCCTGAATCTGCCTCTTGATTTCATTGTTCTCCAGAACGGAGCGCCGATAAATTGGTCCATTGGGTAGCGGCGCACCTGGGGTCAGATCGATGGAGTGCTTGACTTGACAGTGCAGAGGAACCCCTGTCGGGGAGGTGAAGATGTCTTCGTACTCCTCCACAATCTTGTCCATCTGTAGCTGCCGTGCAGAGGGACCCCGTTTGGAGGCCGCGGCCACTGTCTTCTTCTTCCCTTGAGGGCGTATCATCAGGAAAACAAATTTCCTGGTTTTGGAAATGATCTTACTGCATTGTTTTGCAGTAATCAAAGAGATGGCGGCAGGTGGTGCTACCTCTGGTATCCTGAACAACTTATTTCCCAATGTAATAATAACAGCACGGGGCCTTGATTCATACACAGCATGTCGCTTCCACAAGTATGGTTGTCCTAGTAATACATCACAAACTTCAAGGGGAGCAATGTCACACAATACCTCATCCGTGAAGGGCTTGATGTTGTATGGAAGGCGACACTGCTGGCTCACGCGAAGATCTCGCCCTTGGTGAAGCCACCCAATGGTGTATGGTTGTGGATGTGCTGTGGTCGGTAAGCCCAACCGCTTCACGACCTCTGCCGAAATGAGGTTCTTTTGACTCCCGCTATCAACAATGAACTGTATCGGGGAGCCCTTTACCCACATCTGGGAGTGGAAGAGACGCTCCTCCTCCTCTGGATCTTCGGGTTCATTTTTCTGGATCTTTGCGGTAGCAACAGTGGCGCTGGGATCCGCATCAATGATCTGCTTCCCTTTTTCATACCCCTTATCGGGTTCTGACTCAGAGTCGGAACATGCATCTGATTCTGAAACCTTTAGCTCAGCCACCAGTGACTGCTTGGCCCGACACTCACTTGTGTTGTGAGTGGAGCTCTTATGGAACTCGCACCATTTTCCAGTGTCCTTTCTCGGCTTCGCGGCATTGCTCTTTGCTTGCAGCTTCGGCTGGTTGTCTTGGGCTATCCCGCCTTGGATTTGTCCTTTGTTCTGTGGTTTAGGGGCACCTTTCCCCTGCTTTGGATTCGCAGATCCAAAGTCTCGCTTCTTTTGTTTAAACTTCTGCTCGACCTTGACGGCATACCGGTATGCTGCGCCGAGCGAGGGGATGTTTAGGAACTGTATTTCTTCCTGGATGTACTTGTGCAGGCAGCCACGGTATTTGAGTATCAAATGTTGCTCCGAATCCTTGATACCCAACTTTGTGCGAAGGGTATGGAAAAGATTGGTGAACTCCGGCACGTCTTGGTCCCTTCCCTGCCGCAGCGTGGTCCACTTTATGTATTCATCCTCATAGCTTCCGACAGGGTAGTACTGCTCCTTGATGGCATCCCGGAACGAATCCTAGGTGGGTGCGGCTGAAAATAGTGAGCCAGTACTTTCATCCTTCTGCTCGCAGTAGGTTTCCCACCAGTCCTTGAAGTGGGGGGCTGCTTTGAGAAGAGCAAAAACAATCTTTTCCCGACTCGAAAATTCATGAACAGAAAAATAACCCTCTAGCAGATTTAACCATTTATCTACGGCATCGGCGTCTATCTGACCCTCGAATATGGGGATTTCAAAATTAACTTGTACCTTAAAGGGTGTGGCATTTCCAGAGGAGCTGCTGGAAGCCGATGCGCCGCTTCTGGGTAGCCGCTGAAGGATCTGCGCAAAGCTGTCCATCATCGCGTTCCGTTGTCGCTCGAGCACTTCTTCGAGCAAGATTTTGATGGGATCTCCTGCCCCCTCGTCTTTCTTCTCATCAGCCATGGGAGGCCGTCGGGATTTGCGAGGCTGGTCTTGCAAAGGTTCAACCAGTTCAAGCCCTAACTCCTTATATCCCGACCTTGTTGGGGACATGCAAAGAAAAACAGAGAAAAAAGCAGACCGCTCTGATACCACTGATCCGGATTTAAACAGGAACGCAACAAATTACAGAGATAACCATATACACAAAGATGCAGCGGAAATAATACTTCATTTCATTAATGGAAAATACTGAAATATGCTTACAGACGGAAATGGAAATAAACTAGCTAGGGCGATGGTAGCTTATCTCTGAGAAGAGATGTGATGGCTACATGCCTCTGAACTGTGTTACAATGAGGCTCGAAGGCCTATTTATCATTGATAAACAATGGAAAAACCCTTAACATTCCAAAACCTAACCCTAGGAGATGAAACGCCAAACTGTGGGCCCCGTTTGGGGGTAAGTTGGTACATCAACTTCCCGGGGTCGTAACTTTGGCATATGATCTCCGTTTGACGCGTACAATAGCTCATTAGAAAGATCTATCTGAGCACTATCATTGTTGGAACGGGCAACACCAGTCTATTCCATGGACTCGTGTTGCCCCCGGATTCCCCAAAAAACGTCGTTTAGGGCCTGAAAACGGCTCCGGAAGTTCAGGACCCGAAAAACTGCTAAAAATAGTAAGTTGTGCTACAATTAGGGAAACTAAAAATGCTGAGAAAGACAATGGTGGGGGTCCAGGTGGACTTGGCAGGTGGCCACCAATATCCACCTGGATCAATCACTGTATAACATGCCCATATCATGCTCCTTACCCAATTCACCCATAAACCTTTGTAACCAAATCATTTCTTTACTAGCCTCTGTAGCAGCAACATACTCTGCTTCTGTTGTTGAAAGTGCAACAACACTTTGGATTTTTGAAACCCAACTGACAGTTGTTCCACCAACAGTGAATACATATCTTATAGTGCTCCTCCTGTTATCTCTGTCACCTGCCATATCTGCATCAACATATCCTTGTAGGGATATGTTTGAGCCACCAAAACATAATGCTTGATTTGTGGTACCTTTCAAATATCTGAGAATCCATTTCACTGCCATCCAATGTTCCTTTCCTGGATTTTTCATGTACCTGCTTACAACTCCCACTGCATGTGCAATATCAGGCCTTGTGAAGACCATTGCATACATTAAGCTTCCAACTGCTGATGCATATGGAACTTTAAACATATAATCCATGTCTTCTTGAGTCTTTGGTCACATTTCCTTGCTAAGTTTGAAATGGCTAGCAAAAGGTGTACTAACTGGTTTTGCATTTTGCATGTTAAATCTTTTCAACACCTTTTGTATGTACTCATTATGAGACAATGTTAATTTACGATTTTTCCTGTCTCTAGTTACTCTCATACCAAGGATTTGTTTTGTAGCTCCCAAATCCTTCATTGCAAATGAATTTTCCAATTTTCTTTTAAGCACATTTATTTCCTACATGTTAGACCCTACAACAAGCATATCATCTACATACAATAACAATATAATATAGCTACCATCATTTTGCTTTTTCAGATAAACACAATGATCAGAGTGACATCTAGTATAACCTTGTTCAAACATAAACTTGTCAAATTTTAGATACCACTACCTTGGAGCCTGTTTTAAAACATACAAGCTCTTCTTCAACCTGCACACTAGTTTCTCCTTCCCTTTCACCTCATATCCTTGTGGCTACTGCATATATATCTCTTCCTCCAAATCCCCATGGAGAAAGGTTGTCTTTACATCTAACTGCTCAAGATGTAAATCTTCAGCTGCTACAAGACTTAAAATAGTTCTGATTGAAGTCATTTTAACAACAGGAGAAAATATTTCATCAAAATCAATACCTTTCTTCTGTGCAAACCCCTTCACCACAAGTCTAGCTTTGTACCTCTGTTTTCCTCCATCTTCTTCCTTCAGCCTGTAAACCCATTTATTCTTCAATGTAGTTTTTCTTGCAGGCAACCTGACTAAATCCCAAGTCTGGTTATGCATTAAGGAGTCCATCTCTTCTTCCATGGCTACCTCCCACTTCTTCCTGCTTTCAACCCGCATTGCTTCTTCATAACATTCGGGTTCACCAGAATCAGTCAACAATAAATAGTATAATGAAGGAGAGTATCGTTCAGGAGGTCTACTTATCCTGGTAGATCTTCTAACACCACTTTCAGGTGTTTGGGGTGCTTGTTGTTGTTGTGATGGTTGTTGTTTTTGTGGTTGTTGATTATTATTATTTTCAGGCACCTTTACTTTTTCAGTGATTTCATCAAGAACTGCATATTCCTTGTTTTATTTTTCTTGTTTCTTTTCCTGCAACTAATTCTTATACAAGACCTTTTCATTGAATATTACATCTCTGCTCCTAATGATTTTGTGATTTTGATAATCATATAAGTGATAACCAAAATCATTAACACCATATCCAATAAAGGTACATTTCTTTGACTTTGCCTCAAGATTTGTTCTATTTTCTTTATCAATATGGACAAAGGCCTCACAACCAAAAGGCTTTAAAATAGAGTAGTTTACCTTTTTACCTGTCCATGCTTCTTCTGGAACACCACCATCCAAGGAACTTGAAGGTCCTCTGTTTATTAGATAAACAACAGTATCTACAGCATCTGCCCAAAACTGTAAAGGCAATCCTGCACGCAATCTCATGCACCTTGCATGCTCCATGATTGTTCTGTTCATCCTTTCTGACACACCATTTTCTTGTGGTGTTCTTGGAACTGTCTTCTCTCTGCAAATTCCATGCTCTGAACAGTATCTATCAAACTCTTTGCTACAATATTCACCTCCATTGTCTGATCTAAGACACTTCAATTTCTTTCCTGTCTCAATCTCAACCAAAGCTTTCCATTTCTTGAAAGTATCAAATACATCAGATTTATTCTTAATACAATAAATCCAAGTTTTTCTAGTTGCATCATCAATAAAGGTAACATAATAATGAGAGCCACAAAGAGATGATACCTGAGAAGGTCCCCATACATCTGTATGCACAAGCTCTAATTTTTCGCTCTTCTTTTCTTTCCCAACTCTGAGAAATCTGACTCTCTTCTGTTTTCCATAAATGCAGTTCTCACAGAAGTCCAAATCAACATTCTTCAAACCTGGCAACAAATTCCTTGAGCGAAGAATCTTCATCCCTTTTTCACTCATGTGTCTGAGCCTATGATGCCATAATGCTGCATCTGCTCCTTTGGAAGTCAAAGCATTAACAGAGTTAGAAATACCATTGCATAAATACAATGTACCAACCTTTTCGCCTTTTGCTATTACCAGGGCTCCTTTGGTGACCTTCCAAGCTTTATCTGTGAAAGTTTTCACACAACCTTCACTGCCTAACTGCCCTGTTGAAATCATATTTTTCTTTAGATCTGGAACATGTCTTACCTCCTTTAGTACCCATTGGTTTCCATTCTGTTGTTTTACAAGAACCTTACCCATTCCAACAATTTTACAGGGTTTATCATCACCAAGATGAACTTGTCCAAAATCTCCTTGAACATAGTCATGAAAGTATTTCTTATCAGGTGTGGCATGGAATGAGGCCCCTGAATCTACCACCTATGAATTAGTAATATTTTCGAAAGAAAGAATCAAAGCATCTTGTAACACCTCACCTGTCACATTTGCTTCATGATTGTTTTCTTGTTGTGCATCTCCTTCTTTTCCCTTTCGAGATCTACAGTCTTTCTTTAGGTGTCCTTTCTTTCCACATTTCCAACACACTATCCCCGATCTGGACTTGGATCTGCATTTCCTTGATTTGCTGCGATATCCTGAGCTCTTTCCTCTTTCCATTTTTCTTCCTCTAGACTCTGCACTCAAAGCATTTCCCGATGTCTCACCGGAGCTTTTCCGTCGCATTTCCTCGCTAAGGATAGCACCGACAACATCATCAAAATTTAAAGTACTAGATCCAGAAACGGAGTTACTAATGGCCATTACCAAACCATTCCAACTTTCTGGTAATGAGCACAAGAATAACAGAGCTCTAATTTCATCATCAAAGTTTACACCTACAGAACTTAACTGACTTGTAACTGTATTAAAATCATTTAAATGGTCTACAATAGATCCACCTTCTGACATCTTCATATTAAATAACCTTTTCATAAGAAATACCTTGTTTGAGGCCAAGAGTTTTTCATATAGTTTCGACAACGCCTCCATCAAACCCGTTATTGTGGTTTCCTTCGAAATGTTGAAGGCGACTGACGCAGCAAGGCACAACCGTATTGTTCCGAGTGCCTTTCTATCGAGAAGGTTCCATTCTTCATCTTTCATACCCGTCGGCATCTTTGTTTTTCCGCCCAATGGTAGGTATAGATCTTTCTGATACAGATAATCTTCCATCTACATCTTCCACAGTGAGAAGTTTTGGCCGTTAAATTTCTCGACCCTAAACTTACCATCTTTTGCCATTGCTCCCACTCGAACCAAGAACCCTTCTTTCCTGCGAGTTTATCAGCCAAATAGACCTTTGGCTCTGATACCAGTTGTTAGAATATTATATATTACGGCGCAACGGAACACATAAAATATTGCAGAAATATAAACACAGAAAACGCAAAAAACAAGAGAGACACAGATATACGCGTTTCACCCAGTTTGGGCTATGTCCACCCCGAACAGCCAGTCCTTCCTTTTCTATTATCCAGCAAAATGAAGAGACACAACCTACAGCAAAACCACTGTAATATCCTCTGTTTTCTCTCACAGTCTCACCTCTCTGTTTCTCGCTCACAGAATACACATCTATATCACAGCCTCAAATACAATGCCCTCATACAAAGAGAGGGGTTGCCTTCTAGGGCAAAAAACCCTAAACTAAATATAAGTTCTACCGTCAAATCATTTGCCTAATGAACAGCCCAAATTGACTAGAAATTACTATACTTTTACAAGGTAATTTTACAACTGTTTTTAGCTTCGGGGGCGCTGCCACCCCCCCCTGGACCCCCCTTGCAGTGAATATTTTACGGGCAGCGTTGCCACCCCATTTTGTACTGGGGTCCAATGTGGCGGTACTATAGAAGATAATCAGGCTCCACACCCAACAGTCAATATCTCCTCTTTAGATCTCTCCTCCCACCAAAACCAAAAGACAAGTGGAGTGGAAGAGATCACCAAGAGGATGTGTGTCCAAATGAATTTCAAGGCACCTCTATTTATACTGAAACGTTGAGCACAAGTGGGGTTTATTTGGTTGTTGGCTGACCTTGACGAATTGTCCCATAACACAAATAAATTCATATCTCCATGAATTCTTATCGGAATCAGATGATCTTTAGATCAATCCTACACCTCTCGATGAGAGGGATCCAAGAAAAATATCAGTTTCCATTAATAAGATGATCCACATGGAGTTTGGCCCTAGTTTCCAATTTTAACAGTTCTCCTTTAGGACAGCGTAGAGACCTTCCTTAGACTCCTCCATGACCAATTTAATGGTTCTCCTCCATGACAACGTTAAGGTTACTCCATTGGCTGTGTTATGACTTTCCTATTAGGGCAGTGTAGAGCCTATATTCATAATTGTGTTAGGCCTTCATCTCCATGCTAATGTTAGGAGCTAGGGCATCTTCTTCTAGGGTAGCGTATACTCTTAGGGACTCTTCCTTCCACTAAAACCCAAACAAGTGGAGAGGAAGAGATCACAAGAGGTGTGAGTTTGTGTCTCAAATGACTTGTAAGCCACCTCTTTTTATAGTAAAACGTTGAGGATAGATGGAGGCAATTTGGTCACTGGCAAAACTTGACAAATTGTTGCATAACACAAATAAATTCATATCTCCATGAATACATGCTGGAATCGGATGATCTTTAGATCAATCCTACACCTCTCGACGAGAAGAATCCAAGAAAAATATCAGCTGCCATAAATAAGAAGACCCACATGGAGTTTGGCCCTAGTTACGAATTTTAACAATTGAGGATTGCCCAATGGCTTTGCCACTAGTGCTAGTCTGAATAGGAACATGGTAATTGCTATGTACATCATTCTCAAACTGGGAAAAAAGATGATTTATCAGATATAGGTTCTTCTACGATTGAACAACCATAGTTTGCTTGGTCTTTTCTGTTAAAATTGGAAACTAGGGACAAACTCCATGTGGGTCAGCTTATTTATGGCAACTGATATTTTTATTGGATCCCTCTCATTGAGAGGTGTAGGATTGATCTAAAGATCATCTAATTCTGATAAGTGTTTATGGAGATATGAATTTATTTTGATTATGGAATTATGATCAAGCCGACCAACAACTTGAGTAGGCTCAGAAGCCCAATAGACGTGTCTATTCATCATCTACATGTTAGTATAAATAGAAGAGGATTTGAAGTCATTTGGCAACTCTCTTCAAGTGTGTTGGTTCAGGTGCACATCAAAATTAAATAAACACAGAATTAACACAGCAGAACAATCAAGCACATAGGAGACAATTTTTAACGTGGTTCACCCAACCAATCTGGGCTACGTCCACCAAACATAGGCATCAGGAGTTTATTAATCAAATCAAGAGATTACATCATGAAGGCCTCACAAAACTTTCACACTCACAGCAAACCATCCGAATGGTTGCCTGTTATATAGCATAGAGAATCTAACAGCTTCATTAACTCACTCACATCAAATATAGGAGGCATTAACTCCCTCCCAACAACCTGGAGCTAATCTAGGAACTGAATTCCTATTGTTGTCACCTTCAGAGATTTTTGCCTATTTCATCCCAAACAGAAAATCTCAACAATCTCCACCTTGACAACAATTTTCCTGATGCCCTGCTATTATTATTTTATCTTTTTTGCAAGCCAAGAGAAGCCAAACACCAGCATAGCTTCTCCAACAAAACTGGTTTTGTGAACATGTCTGCACAGTTCTCCTTTGTATGCACCTTTTCAAGAGAGACTCCCCTTTCAGTGACAACCTGTCTTACAAAATGGTACTTGATCGGTATATGATTTGATTTACTATGATAGGTCGGATTCCTAGCCAAATATATTGCACTTTGATTGTCACAAAGTAACCTAATGTTGTCTTGTAACCTACCAAACTCACCAAGAAAACCTTTCAACCAAACCGCCTCTTTGCAAGCATGAGAAGCAGCGATGTATTCTGCTTCAGTAGTGGACAAAGCAACAATGTTCTGTAGCTTTGACATCCAGCTCATAGCTCCACCTGCAAGAGTAAAGACGTACCCTGAAGTTGACCTTCTCTTATCCAAATCACCTGCAAAATCGGAATCAACATATCCGCAAACAAATTCACTACTCTTATTGTAAGAAATACAATAACTACTTGTGCCTCTCAAATACCGAAGCACCCATTTCACTGCTGACCAGTGTTCTTTACCCGGATTTTCCATGTACCTGTTGACAACCCCAACTGCATGTGAAATATCTGGTCGAGTACAAATCATCGCATACATCAAACATCCTACTACATTGGCATAAGGAATTCGAGACATATAATCCTTTTCTTCATCTGTATTAGGACATAAACTCGAAGAAAGCTTAAAATGGGAAGCTAAAGGGATCGACACAGGCTTCACATTGTTCATACCAAACCTCAAAAGTATTTTCTCAACATACTTCTCTTGTGATAGCCACAGCTTACCATTGCCCCTGTCTCTGAAAATCTCCATGCCTAAAATCTAGTTTGCCGCTCCTAGATCTTTCATATCAAACGTCCTTGCCATCTGAGTCTTCAACTTGTTGATTTCTTCAATGCTTTTGCTTGCTAAAAGCATATCATCAACATATAACACTAAGATAATGAACATGCCATTATTTAACTGCTTAAAATAAACACAATGATCATATTCACTCCTTACATATTTCTGACTCAACATGAAAGAATCAAATTTCTTATACCACTTCCGAGGCGACTACTTCAGGCCATATAATGACTTCTTGAGCCTGCAGACAAATTTCTCATTGCGATGCTGAACAAACCCTTCCAGTTGTTCCATATATATTTCCTCATCTAAATCACCATGTAGAAATGCAGTCTTAACATCTAACTGCTGCAACTCTAAATCAAACAAAGCCACTAATGCTAACACAATTCTAATTGAAACAATTTTAACCACTGGTGAAAATATCTCATGAAAGTCTATGCCAGCTTTCTGAGAAAACCCTTTTGCAACCAGCCGAGCTTTGTACCTGTCTTCCGTATCATTCACACCCCGTTTCAGCTTGAAGACCCATTTGCACCCTACAGTTTTCCTGCCTTTCGGAAGCTCAACCAGATCCCATGTACCATTCTTACTTAAGGCCATCATTTCGTCCTTCATGGCTGCTTTCCACTTGTCACTATTTGAACCTTCTACAGCTTCCTGATAACACAAAGGTTCATCATCATTAGCGATCAAAGCAACTGAAGTAACATGATCATCATACCTTCTCGGAGGGCGTTTGATACTTGTAGACCTCCTTAAGAATGTTTCTGGTGCTTCCATAATTGGCTGTCTATCGACTGTAGGAATTTCTTCATGATCGCCATCTGAGACCTGTTCATGTCCTCCATATGAACCCTATTCATAATCTGATTCTGAAACCTGTTCATGACTAGAATCTGAACTATGGTCGTTATGACTATCATTAGAAATGTTGTCAAACTGAATATGCTGGAAATCAGATACATCATCCTGTTTCAATCTTCTATCTACATCTAACTGTACAAGAGAGGATTCATTAAACTTTACATCTCTGTTGATGATGATTTTGCGGGTAGTAGGATCCCACAATCTATATCCCTTTGTTCCATCACCATACCCAACAAAGATATACCTTTTAGACTTTGGATCTAATTTAGTTCGCTGATGTTTAGGCACTAGAGCATATGCATCACAACCAAACACTCTGAGTTTAGAATAGTCACAAGGGTGTCCTTTCCATACCTCTTGCGGAACCTTGCAACCTATCGCCGTTGATGGAGATCGGTTTATCACATAACAAGCTGTTGCCACCGCTTCTGTCCACAACTCCTTTTGCAACCCGACATTACTCACCATACACCTTGCTCTCTCTAGAAGAGTCCTGTTCATGTGTTCAGCAACTCCATTCTCCTGAGGAGTATAAACCGTGGTCTTATGTCTTTCGATCCCTGCATCCTTGCAATAGTTGTCAAACTCCTTGGAGGAAAGCTCACCACCATTGTCAGTTCTTAAACATTTTATAGTTCTACCAGTGTTGTTTTCTACCAATGCTCTAAACTGCTTGAAAACTGTAAAAACATCAGACTTCTTTTTCAACATGTAGACCCAAACTTTCCGAGAAAAGTCATCAATGAATGATACAAAATAAGACGAACCACCATATGATGCTGTAGGGGCTGGACCCCAAACATCTGAATGGATATAATCAAGTATGCCTTTACTAGTATGTTTGCCTGTTTTAAACTTTTGTTTACTTTGTTTACCAAACAGACAATGTTTACAGAAATCCAATTTTCCAGATCTTAGATTAGGAAGTAACTTTTGGTTAGCCAAAATTTTCAATCCTCTTTCACTCATATGCCCCAATCTTTGATGCCATAAGTGAATGGAACTACTGTCATGTTCAGACACAGACACATGATCTGACCTAGTTCTACCTTCTAACTGAAATAGATTTCCTACTTTCTTAGCCTTCATCACTAGTAAGATACCTTTATAGATTTTCATAACTCCACCTTGAATTACAGTTTTATATCCATTTGAATCAAGTGCTCCTAATGAAATCAAATTTTTCCTTAAATCTGGTACATGCCTCACATCAGTTAATATTTTTGTTGTCCCATCAAACATTTGCAGTTGTATGCTCCCAATTCCCACAATATTACATGTTACATCATTACCCATGTACACAACACCATCATCAATTGATCTATATGTTTTAAACCAATCTTTATGTATACACATGTGGTTAGATGCCCTGGAATCTAACAACCAATGTTGATCATGTTTTGAAATATTAACTGACAATACCTCATCACTCATACCTGAACCTGATACTGAACCTGTATCTGTGGTGTTGGCTTCCTTCTTTTCTGTCGAAGAGCCTTCTTTAGCAGCCTGCTTTCGCTTCCAGCAATCCTTTTTCAGATGTCCAACCTTGCCACAATGCCAGCACTTCACCTTGGGCTTCTTTCCTTTGGACTTCGAACGAGAGTCGCTATGCTTTCCCCCGGAGTGTCTCTCTCGTGAGCGACCTCTGGCCATCATTACCTTTGATGTAGAGGTGTCTGCATTCGACCGCTTCCTCGTCTCCTCAGCCAACAAGGCTCCAACAACATCGTCAAACTCAAGGATATCTGATGTACTAAAGCTTATGGAAGTAACAAAGTGATCCCAGGATTCAGGCAATGAACACAATAGAGTTATTTCCTTATCCTCTGAATCAAATTTCACATCTAGACTGTCTAATTGCACCAATAAGGTATTAAAAAAATTCAGGTGATCAGAAATTGAGGTACCTTCTTTCATCCGCAAACCATAAAGCTGTCTCTTCAGGAGAATCCGATTTGTTAAAGATTTCATCATATAGAGCTTCTCAAGCTTCGTCCACAGGCCTGCAGTGGTTTTCTCTGACACAATGTTGAACATAACATTGTCCGCCAGACATAACCGAATTGCGCTTAGAGCTCTATCGTCCATCTCATCCCAATCATCCTCCGTCATGGAAGGAGGCCTTTTGTTTTTCCCCAAAAGTGCTTTCGCCACACCTTGTTGAACCAGCAGATCGTGCATCTTTACCTTCCAGATCTCAAAATTATTCTTGCCATTAAATTTCTCAATCTCAAAACGGGCACTTTGAGTTTTCGCCATTTTGTATCAGCAAAAAAACAATAATCTCCAAAACTAACCAGCAATAAAAGGAAAAATTGCCTATGCCTTTGTCATCACAAAGAAAAAACTGCCTATACCTTTACAAAAAAAAACTGCCCTTTGCACTTATTTTTCTTGTACTTGTGCAAATTCCACCCTATTAAAAACAAAATACATACACTGCTTGTTTTTTATTTGCACCAATAAACCGATCTATTATTTACGGTTTTGTTATTTACTGTTTCGCAGAGAATTGCAAATACTCAGAGTTCGAATTTATGTTGAAGCCACCATGAGAATTATTGAACCTGGAAGTGTTTTGGAATGCTGTCACTGCGTTTTTTTAAAAAAAATTGACTAACTGGCCCTGCGTTTTCATTTGGCTTTCTCTGCCAACGAAACTCACTGGAGTCACTGCGTTTTTAAAAAAAAAAATTGACTGCGGGTTGTATCAAATCACACTGCGTTTCAACCTTTTTTCTTTTAAAACATATATATGTAAAACTACGCCGTGTTTCAATGGATATTCACGCTGTTTTTCAAATCCATACCCACGCTGTTGATCACATATATCCGTGTTGTTTTGAAACAACAGATATCCATGCTTTTCCAATACATATACACGCTGTTTAAAAAAATATATATACATCCGCACCGTTTTAACTATGAATCAACGCTTGTTTGAAATATATATACCCATGCATGGTTATATATCCACGCTGTTTGAACACATAGCCACGCAGATTGCTATCCACACCGATTGTAAATATATATATCCACGCCGATTGTAAATATATATAGCCACGCAGTTTTACAAAACCATATACACGCAGCAATCTATATTTCACAAGTAAGTTACCTGATTTGGTTTACAAATCCACCACGCACCAGCACGGCTTTAATGTAGCCAGCGCTCCGGTCAACACAAGTCCGCGCTCCCAACAGCAGTAGCAAAAACAAAAAAACAGTGCGCACCAGTGATTGCTTCACGCCCGCACCAGCACAGGGTATACTCAGCAGTCACGCACGCAGCGCCTCCAGTCAACTCCTCCAGGCAGCACCTCCAACTTGCTCTGATACCAATTGTTGGTTCAGGTGCACAACAAAATTAAATAAACACAAAATTAACACAGCAGAACAATCAAGCACATAGGAGACAATTTTTAACGTGGTTCACCCAACCAATCTGGGCTACATCCACCAAACATAGGCATCAGGAGTTTATTAATCAAATCAGGAGATTACATCATGAAGGCCTCACAAAACTCTCACACTCACAACAAACCATCCGAATGGTTGCCTGTTATATAGCATAGAGAATCTAAAAGCTTCATTAACTCACTCACATCAAATATAGGAGGCATTAACTCCCTCCCAACAACCTGGAGCTAATCTAGGAACTGAATTCCTATTGTTGTCACCTTTAGAGATTTTTTCCTATTTCATCCCAAACAGAAAATCTCAACAAAGTGATCTCCTCTCCACATCTTGGGTTTTTGGAGAAGGAGATAAACTATGGATTACACTGGCCTAGTATGATGATGCCCTAATGGAGAACACAGTCACAAATTCGCAAGAAATGGAGATGTATTCATCTATGAATTAAGAAGCAGGTATATAAAGCCGCAGGGATAGAAGTAGCTACAGTCAAAGTGCATGAAGGAGCCACAGTCAATTTGCTGTCCAAACTGCCATTAACTTATCCTTTGTCCTCGCAACCTTACACATAGTTCTCATTTATAGTCAGTGTGATCTGCTCCATTGTCATATGGAAGAGAAGAAGCCGCAGTTAAAAGGAGACCTGTAGCTACCAAAGGCAGTGTGAAGGTGTCACGATTATGCTACAGCCATGTGGCCCTAAATGCTGTAATCATACGCAGTCATGGCATTAAAATATACGCTGTTATGTATACGCAGATACTGATATAATAACACAGTCATGGCATTAACTCAACATTGTTATGTATACGTAGTAGTCATGGAAACTCAATGTTGTTATGTATATGCAGAGACTGATATAATAATGCAGTCATCGCATTAACTCAATGCTGTTATGTATACACAGTTGTCATGGAAACTCAACGTTGTTATGTATATGCAGTACTGATATAGTAATAATAGTATACGCAGTAATAACACAGTCATGGCATTTCCATTGTCAAAGGTGACTGATATCTGCACCATGGTATAAGCACAACATGGAGATTCTATACATGATATACGCATGGAGAATACAAATGCATGAAGCTGCAACATGAACAATGCATGGAGCCACAGTAAAGGCATGAAGCTACTGAGAGCCATAGTAAAGGCATGAAGCTGCTAAGAGCCACAGTCAAGCAAATTACTGTCTTGCTATGACTCAATGATGAGATAAGGATTCAATGAGGAGATCCTTGGCTTATGTATCATCAACGTATTCCTGTGGCAAAGAGGATCTATGAAATCCTTCAGCAACATTATCATGATCTGGGTAGCATGATGATGAATGAGATCATGGACATGGGCAACATCATGATGAATGAGATCATGAGCATGGGCAGCTTGATGATGAATAAGACTATGGAAGATGTAGCATGATGAGCAGCATGAAGATGATGAACGAGAGGCAGCACTACGATAGGTGAAACCGTCACCTTGGAGAATCAGTTGAAGCAAAATGTCTTCAACTGATCTCATCGTTATAGGAAATGATTTTCTCAGATCTAGATAAGTCATAGTGTTGACTTCTATTGTAAATGTACTATCTCTCTCACTTTCTTTGCTGAACTTTGAAGAACATAAAAGAAGAATTGATTAAGGGTTTCTCCACATTGGGGTTTGTCCCTAGCTGGCGCCACATCTTGCATCCTCTTGTCTTGGCTTGTCTTCTGCGATTTATATTTATATTCTATCTACAATTTACTTTATGTTGATGTGATTACCAATATGGAAAAGAAATTAAATAAATTGCTCTACCATGGAACATACCTAAAATTAACCTTTTCCCAAGTTTGTTTATACCAATCCTCCACTGAAACTTTTTTCCTAAAGATCATGGTTTAGTGACATTAACCCACAGGCTAGCAGGGTGAGCCAAATTTGATACCATTGTAATATCACAAGGAGATTTTTTTCCTATCGGGTTATTATTTTGACTAGGGATTTCAATAAATCAAAGGATTATACACAACATTTCTCATTCATTCATTCATTCAATTGTGGTATCATTGAATAGCATAAAGATTCCCAACAACAATAAAGATCTCTAATAGTGATATGATTCTTCAACAAACACAATAAGTTAGGGCTGACTGCCCAAAGAATAATAGATTCCTCCAACCAATGTTACTTGGGAGCGGGAGCAGGAGTGAAAACGGGAGCATGAGCGACCATTTTCAGAAGCTCCTGGTTTGGGAGCGAATCCTAGAGTGATTTTTTAAAGCAGACAAAGGAGGAGCTACTGTCATACTCGACAAAGAAGATTATGTTTGTAAGATGAATGATCACCTTAATTGTGGCAGTTACAAGAAGCTTAGCAGCAATCCCATTCCCAAAATCGTGAAGGATGTAAAGAAAATTATCTCTAGTTCAAACCTTGACGAAAAATTAAAAAGGAAGTTGATCCCCTCCTGTGAAACTGTTCCCAGGATTTATGGATTACCCAAAATCCATAAGGAAGGGGTCCCCCTTAGACCAATAGTTAATACTATTGGTTCCCCAACCTATGAGCTTGCGAAATATGTTGCAAAAATTCTTAAGCCCCTTGTCGGAAACACTGATTCTTTCATCAAGGATTCCCAGGACTTTGTGAATCTTATTAAGAATGAGAAATTAGAGCATGATGATATCCTTGTTAGCTTCGACGTGGTTTCCCTATTCACTAAGATCCCTCTTGATGAAGCCATTCAGGTTATAAAAGAAGTTGCTGATCCACAGACTGCAAAGCTGGCTGAGATCTGCCTAAGATCGACTGTGTTCACCTTCCAAGGAGTATTTTATGAACAGACGTCCGGTGTGGCAATGGGGTCCCCCCTTTCACCGATAGTGGCCAACCTATACATGGAATACTTTGAAAAGAAGGCCTTGAATTCATACCATTTGAAACCAGCCTGGTGGAAGCGATTTGTGGATGACACCAATATAAAATGGACCCATGGTAAGGCAGAACTCGAAAAGTTTTTCTCTCACTTAAATTCGATCTCTCCAGATATTAAGTTTACAATGGAACTTGAAGAAAACAAAAGCATTCCGTTTTTAGACGTTCTTATCATCAGAAAAGATGATGGCTCTTTGGGCCATAAGGTTTTCAGGAAACCAACCCACACAGAGAGTTACCTCCATGCTGATTCCCACCATCACCCTGCGCAGAAGGTTGGTGTTCTAAACACGCTTGCCATCAGAGCCCTTCGAATTTCCGACTCAGAGCATGTGGAAGAAGAGAAGAAGCATCTAATCTTAACTTTTAAAAGTATAGGCTACAAGGAACAGGAAATTAAAAAGGCCATAGAGAAAGCTGAAAAGAAGTTGATGTCTCATGAACCTAAGGCTCAAGACCAGCCTAATTGTGGTATTGTTTTTCTACCGTATATCCAGGGGATTACGGACAAAATCGCCAAAATCCTAAAAAAGAAAAACATTATCACTCATTTCTCAGCCCCAGGTACGATCAGACAAAGCTTGAAGTCCGTAAAAGATGATATCGATAAGCAACAGCTTAAAGGAGTTTATAAAATAGAGTGTTCGTGTGGAAAATGCTACATTGGTGAAACAGGTCGCTCCCTCCAGACAAGACTTAAGGAACATGGCGCGGATATTAAGAACGAAAGATCTCGTACTTCAGCCCTAGCAGAGCACTCCTTAAAAACTAAACACCATATCTGTCTGGAAGGCGCATCAATTATCGCTAGGGAAGATCAGCAACAGAGACGAAAAATCAGAGAAGCGCTGGAAATTATCAAGCATCCTCATAATATGAACAGAGATAATGGCGTGGAGATTAGCGGGAGCTGGCTACCCTTGATCAAGGAAATAAAAAACGCAAGCGCATCCTCTGGTAAGACCTGAGCAGGTAAGTTATCCCTCTCCTTTCTTGTGCCTTCAAGTCTTTCTTTTCATTAAGGTCTAGGTATAGATTTTCAAAATGAATAGAATTAATATTATTATTATTATTTTATTAATAATAATATAATTAACATAATTAATATAATTAATATCATTTAATTCATTATAATAATAATATAAAATTATATTGAGGAATAATAATATAAATAAAAATAATAATATAATTAATATAATCAATATAATTAAATAAATAATTAATTGATTAATTATAATAATAACTGATATAATTAATATTATTATTAATAATTAAAATATTAATAATAATACAAATAATTAATATTAATAATATATTAATAAATAATTTATATAATTAATAATAATAATAATAATAAAATAATAAAATAAAATAATATATTAATATTATCATTAATATAAGTAATATTAATAATCTAACATTCCCTAGGTTTCATTGTAGAATCAATATTCCCTAGGTATAAAGTTAATTTAGTTTCATTTTAGGTTTAATATTTTATTCTAAAAACAAATTAGTATTAATAATATAATTGAAGTAATTTAATTTAATTAATATAATTAGTATTAATAATATTATAATTAATAATAATATAATTTAATTAATTTAATTTAATTTAAATTAATTAATATTAATTAATATAATAATAATAATATAATTATTATAATTAATTAATTAATTAAAGTAATTAAATAAATAATTAATTAATATTAATAATAATTTATTAGTAATAATATAATTATATATAATTATATATATATATATATATATATATTTAGGAATAATAATTTAATAAATTATAATAATACTAATATAATTATTATAATAATAATAATTATGATAATTAATATAAGATTAATAATATATTAATAATATAAATAAATTTAATAATTTAAATAAAATTGTTTAGGAATGAATTTCATATTAAAACTAATAATATTATATATTATAACAAAATAAGTTAAAAAAAAAAAAAAAAAAAAAAAAAAAAAACATATTTAGAGTATATTTATAAAATTAATAAAACTAATTAATTAACATAAATCAAAATTCATTATTAAAAATAAAATAAAATAATAATAATAATAATAATTAATTATATAAAAATTAAAATTAAATTCAAAAATTAATAAATTAATTAAACATATTAATAAATTGATTAAAAATTATAAAAATTATGACAGCCGACAGTTTGTCTTTCTTATTGTTTTATCCTCACCACTATTTATCAATGCTGTGTTGCTCTTCTGCTCATCATCATTCTCATATCCTGATGATGGATCCCATTTGGGATTCGAAACGTTGATTCAAAAATCTAAACTGTGGTTTCTCCGATCATGAATTCAAAAAATACATATATATATATATATGTTATATTTTTTAATTTTTGATACATATATGTCAGCAAAAACATGTAGAATGATGAATTAGATATAAAAAACATAAAAAAACATAGATTGTTCATTGAACCATATCACATCAATCATCTAGAAATTATAATCTTCATCAACCATGTCCACAAGTTAGTAAAATACATATTACAACTGCAACATATTGAGTCTCGTGAATCATGATTCATCAAATTCAATCTTAAAGTTTGAACTTCAAGCTTTCAAAATTGAAAATTCAATATATAACATTTATCATCATTGATCACCAAAGTTGTACTTGTAAGCTAAGTTAAACCATTACAAGAAGTAATATCTTAGATATTTCTAAGTCCTAACTTCTAACTATTAACATGAAATGAAATGTTATAAAATGAAACATGAATAATGAAATGAAATGAAACAACTTTAGTCTTTCATGAAGCATCATATTCATAATTCACAATCATTACCAATGAGTTATAATTGCCAACTTCAAACTTCAAATTTTCATTGTCATAGTCATATATTTTTTACAAAAAATATCATTATGATATGAAAGAGTCAAGAGTCAAGAGTCAAGGACTCAAAACTCAACAGTTATTAAAACTAATAGAAACTAGAAAAGACAAGTAAACTATAAATCTACATGTGGCCCTTGCCACGAGAGTCTCCAGGAGTATAAGCAGGTCGTGGTGGTATTCTAGGAGTCTACCACACAGACTGATGACCAGAACTAGCAGGCACATGTCCTCCACGTGAGGGTGTAGATGGAGGTGGCGACAACAAAGGAACAATACTCGGAACTCAAGCACTGCTACTGGATGGTGGAGGTGGAGGTGGCATGGCTACTGCAGTTGCTTCATCTTCATCCCTTATAAGTTCCTCTTCCAGTTCTTCAAGATGTACAGTGCCATCCTCCAAATTGTCATCCTCTAGGTGATTGTCCCAAACTTTATATATGGGATCCCCATAAGCCCGATCACAGTAATGACTCAACAACCTCAAGTTGTAGTGCACATAAACCAAGCTTTCTGCTCGGTTTTCATTGAGTCTGTTTCTTTTCACATTATGTATGTAGTTGTAGGTGCTCCAACACCTCTTTGCAGAAGAAGTATTTACAACCTGTGAAAGAACTTTTTTTTCCAATTTTGGCAAAAGTCCCTGGCTGCCATATGTTTCCCACCATGTGAGAGAATCAAATCTATCTTTGTCTTCATTGCATGGAAGTTACCAAACAAACCAGTGCCACTGAAGTATTTGCCTATTTCAAGGCGCACAACTGCACATTCCTCCCTGTCAGGTATCAACTTTTCTAATGCTTGCAAATACCCACTAGTTACCTCTGCATCTAAATGGGGTTTGGTCCTAATCCCACCCCCTGGTGTAGGTTGGTCCAACCAAGATGTAGAGTAGTATTTTGGCATAAGGATATATGCCAAGCAATGTAGTGGAAGATTAAGTCTATTCCACCGTTCACACACACAATCGTGAATCAGTTTGTACAAGTCGAGATCTCTGTTATGAACAATATCTTTTATTTGCCCCAACATGGTATCCATCTGCTCATACACCTCGCCAATCACTGGTTTGTTTGTATCTACAAACCGAATCATGCGATAAATGGGCTTGGTGAAATCCAATACTTGCCTCACACTTGTCCAAAAGTGACTATCAAGAGTGGTCTCCTCCACTAGTTCAAAACCTCGCCTATCAGTTGCATTTGTAGGCCTTTCCTTTAATACCTGCCAATGTGGACATGATACCATGCTAGCCAATGACTCTCTTACCTTTAAAAGGCGCTTGAAGGGGAGGTAATAGCTACCAAATCTGGTCTTCGCAATCTTCAACAACTCCAATCTCGAGTGACTGCAGAAAAGGCCATGGGTATTGCTATGATTTGTAATAAATTTTATCATTTGTTTTCCTTTCTTGTGCAATTCACCAATCCATTTGTATTGTGCATTTTTGTTCTTGACAACATCATGCATCATAAGGTTCAATGTGTGAACCAAACATCCAGACCAAAATATGTTGGGGTATTTATCCTCAATAATTTCTCCCATTGCCTTACAATTAGGAGCATTATTAGTGATGACTTGGATGACATTATATGGCCCAATACGGTTAATTGTTTCAAGTAATGCTTCTGCAATGTTGATGGCTGTCCTGAACTTGTCTGAGTAATCATATGGAATTATAAAGATGGCACCACTAACGGACACAACAAGAACACTTATCAATGGCTTTCCTTTTACATTTTTCCATCCATTAGATACAATGGACACCCGATGGTCAGTCCAAGAACTTGTCATTCTATTCAAAGAATGTGATATTTTTGCTTTTTCATGATCAAGTCCAATGGTTCTTGCCTTGTCATACCTAGGGCTCTTGTATCCTTTAGGGGCATCATTTATGGCAGAAACCCTTTCGTGCCAATAAGGTGAGCGAAGAACATTGAATGGTATCCCACATGCATAGAGAAACCTGTAAACCTTTGAATCCACATCATTCCTACACCCCTCATCAAGGAAATCTGATATGGTTCTACGCCTTAAAGTTGATGACCCTGTGCCTCCATATCCACTGCCTTGGGATGATGCTGAAGGAGTTCTTTGTGCTTGTGATTGTGAGCTTGGTTTAAAGAAACTCCTTGATTTTTTTATTTGTATTGGGCTTCCTCCTCTTCCCTTATGTATTTGGCTCTATCTGCTGTTGACACTACTGGACAAGTTTTGGTTCCTATTTGTTTGTCTCCATCTCATGGCCTTTTCCCGTAGAGGTGTTTTCTGGCACAGGTGTATGAACCTGTGTAATCATTGTTGCAATGGGGGCAATGAAATTTAGTGGTTCCACCCCCTCTCCCTACTTCAGGCCTGTTAACATATTTCCACAATGGGGTTTGGTCTTGTTTAGTTTTATGAGAGTCATGTTCACCCTCCTCCAGCTCCTCCTCACCGGGGTTTTCATCAAATCCACTTTCTCTAGCTTCTTCATCCCCCTCTTCATTTTGGCCCCTCTATTTCCTACTCTCCAACACCATAATAACCATAAAAGGGACCAAGAAGAGGAAAATTCCAAGAAATATAGCCAGGTCCATGATGTTTGATATTTGTAGGCTTTTGAATCTGCAAATTAATTTAATTTATTTAGATTAATTAATTCAAATAATTAATTTAATTTAGATTCATGATTTTTTTACTAAATATAGTTAATAAACTAAATTAAACTAACTAAACTAACTAAATTACTAAGTTACTTACCTCTTTGCAGGCTTTCTCCTTGCTCCTCGCTCCATTGCTCTTGCTTTCATTCAAGTGATAATGATTTTTTTTGCCCCATTGGGTTTTTAAAACAATTTTTTTTTTGGTGTCCGCGATATATATATATATATACATTTCTTTCGTTTTCGCCGAATCGCTCCTGTCACTGGCCGAATCGCTTCTGGAGCAAAAATTCAAAGCCCAAGAGCGAACGCTCCCGCGCTGTAATTTTCGCTCCGCGAGTGACGCTCCCGATATCGCTTTCGATTTCGGCAGGAAGCAGAAATTTTTTTATCGGGAGCGCGCTTCCGACCCGCTCCCACCCATAGTGCAAATTGGGATCGAGAGTGTGGGGGGGGGGGGGGAGCACTCCCCCGCAACTTTGCCTCCAACCATTAATCCATAGTATAATTCTGTTTCAAAATCAATATTCAACACTGCACCTACGTATTGAATCCTAATGTGATTACACCAATTACAACTCATTACCTAATGTCTAATGGAAAACAACTCAATGCTTATTTCCCTTGTGATGTTATGTACTATTCTAGTGAGGTTCGATTACTACCACAGAGATCCAAAGCTCTTATTCTTCCTGTATTTCTTGTTCTTTGTTCCAAGTTTGTAGCCGAGGTGTGATGGAGACCTTGCATATGATTCACAGTTCTCAGGGACCTCTAGGTAGTATATATAGCTTCTACCTTTATTCAATTGCCCTAGGTCAAGACGTCACTGCTTTAGATTGTTCTTGGTGCCACAAAGAAGTCGACCAAGTGTGACATTAGTTGATTTTGGAAATCTTGTAGATTGACCTTGTTGATATTCTAGGGCACTTGCTAGAATTAAATTTTTCTTCACTTGATATCTACTTCAATGATCAATTAAACATTAGTTTCACATAACATTAAATTTAATATCATTAGTCAGTTATACAGAAGAAAAATGTCAACTAATAAACATGAAATAACCGTGAAACAATGAGACAAGAGACACAAATTAGGCACACAACTAGGGAAAAACCCACAAGGGGAAAACCTAGTAAAGTTCTTCCTTATGGGAGAGAGAGTTTTCGGATTCATCAATACATCATAAATAACAAATAATAGAATAATAACCAAACCAATAACCAATATCATGATGAAGTGGCATGTCAAAATCCAAGTCCCTGAAATTTCAGCCCTCCTTAGAGTTTTAGCCTCCTCCTGAAATTTCGGCTATCCTGTAATTAGGTGGATCAGAGATATGTGTGACAAAATTGTGTGTCCAAATGAGGAGAAATGATCTCCTTTATATAACCTTCAAGTGGGGTTGAATGGGTGCCTCTTAGGGGCCCAACTGACCTAATAAATTTTGGAGGCAAATTTTAAATTTGAATTTTTATTTCTTTTTCAAGATGAAAATACTGACAATAACTACCATATTTTTCAACACTCCCTCTTAGCTAGGGATGTACTTTTCATTCTCTCTCTCAAGATCAATCTTCCCAACCAATCATAGGTCTCACAACCCACAACCCAAGGAAGAGATCATCAGTCTCATCATAAGGAAAGATACATAATATCCATCTCAAATCATCTCCCTGACCACAAGGTCTCACAACACACAGCCAAAGGGAGGAGCCAACAATACATCACCTGGACCATAAGGTCTCACGACACACAACCTACAGGAGGAATCAATAATACATCTTCTCGACCACAAGGTGTCATGACATGTAGCCTATAGGTGGAATGAACAATACATCTGTTGGACCACAAGGTCTCACGACACACAACCTATAGGAGGAATAAAAAGTACATCTCCTGGACCACAAGGTCTTGCAGCACACAACCTACATGAGGAATCAATAATAAAACTCCCAGACCACAAGGTCTCATGGCACACAACCTACAGAAGATGGTCCATAATATAATGCTATGTAATGCTCCCTCTTTAGGGGATTCTTAGTCATTCTAGTTTCTTCACATCAGCAACCAGTTCAACATCAGAAATGTAGCCATGGTGGATCTTAGTACATTAACATTTCAACAAACAATGGCATTCAATTGTTCATTCAACTTCAATTAGAGCTTCTCTCATAAGCAAACATCATCAACTATCAACAGGCAATAATAGACTTGAGCATCGACTTCTCTTAGAAGCATTCATCAACAACCATAGTAGAGTCCAATAATAAGTGGTTTCTCTCAGAAGAAAATATCAATATATATAGTTGAATTCAACTGATAGTAAATGGATTCTCTCATAAGTAGGCATCAACAACCATAGTAGAATCCAACAAACAATAAATGGACTTCAGCAGAGATGAACATCATTAGATAGATCAATGAACCAATCAAAGAATCAACCAAGTAAATATTAGAGTCTTGTAGCTTCTTCAAATCATTCATTAGGGAGATGTCGATGGACATGCAATCAATTGTGCTAAAGATATCACCATGCTCATGCATTTACAAAAGCAACTCCCTCTTACACAAAAATCCTCTTCGTTCTTCAATTAGTTTGATCTTGTCTGCTTCCTTTGAGTACAAAGCCTATCATGAGTCTTCTTATCACATTGTTCTTCCATTGTTTTCAACGATTTGTCATACTTTGGCAGTCTTCATTATGTACCTGAAATCCTCATGGGGAGGCTATGGAAGAACAAGAACAACCAAATGGGCCAAGAGACTCATAATGAAATAATCAATAGAAACAATCAAGATAATACTTATCTTTTGAGAGTGTGTCAGCACCCCTTTGATCTCAACCTTCTTAGATTGAGTCAATCTCATCACATCATCAAGGAGTCCACATCATCAATGAGCCAACATCATCATCGTCAATGAGTCCACATCATCATCATTAAGGAGTCTACAATATCATCGAGTCCACATGATCATCATTATCAAGAAGTCTACATCATCATCATCATCATCAAGGAGTCTACAATAACATCGAGTCCACATGATCATCATCATTAAGAAGTCTACATCATCATCATCATCATCATCATCATCAGTGAGTCCACATCATGATCATCAAGGAGTCTACGTTATCACTGAGTCCATATCTTCATCATCATCAAGTAGTTTATCTCGTTAAGGGATCCATATCACCAAGGAGTTAATGTTATCATCAAGAAGTTAACCTCATTCACATAAGTAGTCTATATCATCTATATTATTGGGGAGTCCATATCATCATCAAGTCAAAATCATTATCATCAATATCATCAACGAGTCTATGTCATCAACGAATCCACATTATCATCATTCAGGTCATCATTATCACCAAAGAGTAAGCATAAAGGAGTTCAGATCACCATTAAGGAGTCAAATCACATCATCCATGTCATCAATGAGTCATACATAATTGTCAGCAAGGAGTACTTATCATCATTAACAAAGAAAGCATCATTCATTATTAAAGGAGTCAACATTAACACCCTCAAGGAGTTCATATCATCATCCACAAAGAGTTGACCTTGTCCACATCATAATTAATAACTACACATCATTAGAATGATAAAGGAAATAAAATAAATTCAAGATACTTATCTTTTGAGAGCATGACAACTCCCTCTTATTCTTTAACCTCCTTGCATTCAACATGCATATTATACCAGATGTCAGATCTTCTAGCAGCTAGGGTTTCTTCTTTTAAGCAGAAGAACTTTAATTCACTTTGCTTTTTCGTGTTTGGTTAGGGTCTACATCTTGTATAGATAACGTTATGAATTCAAACCCTTGTCATTCTCAAACAACATCCTTGCATTACTTATCGGATTTGGGGTTTTATGACAACCATAGGGAATTCTCGATCAAACCCTAACTAGGATTTTGTAGATCCAAATTTTTTTTCAAAGAATTTGATTAAACATTCAAACCACGACCTCTCATTATTTGATTTCCTTGTCCAAAGCTATATAACGATTGACAAAGAAATTTTGTTATCACAGACCGGTTTAGAGCATATGTCTTCAAACCCTATCAATACTATCACGGCTTTTGAAACCCATCCATTCCTGAATTCAATTTTTCCATTCTTGAATTTTATTAGCTTTATTGCATCCATTATGCAACTTTATTGTATTTCATTCTCATCATTAGCATGATGTCACTTCTAGCTAGGGTTTATAAACCCTAGGTATTCCAAGACCTACTAGATTCAATAATTAATGATCTCGTCCAACAATCAAAATGTTTCTCCTTCAAGGAATATGAAACTTTCATACAAGGTCAACAAAGACGTGCCTTAGACTTCAAATTTCTTTTAGTAGATTCCATAGGTTGACTCCTTCAATGAGAAAACACCTTTTAATATATATGTAATAGAAATCTGCTAGTATGAGTAAGTTCCTTCATAAACCATTGCAAAGCTTGGCCTTAACACAATAGGGGGGCTCAAACATAGAATTTAGGCTTCTCAAATCACAACATATATTTTTGCACAAAGAGGAATCCATATATAGCTTCGTGATCCTATTATCCACAGGTCTTAAAATTTGTCACTATGCCATGCTTAGTATTGATTCTTTCTAAACAACAGAGGTTAGTTAATCCTACCACAAAATCTTAGACTGCTTGATTCACAAAGGCTCGGATTAGAATGCCATTCAAATGCCACAGGGATATGATTGCATAACAATAAGTAACACAGGTTCACGTTTTAATTAATGTTACAAAGGCTCTCAAAATAGAAATAAAGTGCCTCATAGTTCACAAGTATCATTATAAACAGACTTCCATACATCACAGGCTTGTACATATTTATACTTTCATTAACGACAAAGAATAGTGCTTAAGAATTCACATACCATTTTAGGATCGTATACATAAATAAGGAGAGCCACCAATCTTGGTTACAAACTTCAACCGAATAGAGACTATCCTCAGATCTTTAGTGTGACTATCCTTAGAAGTTCAAATATCCTTAATTATTGAATGTCACTTTGATAATATGTGACCTTTTTATCATAGTTGATCAATCATTAGTTAGGACCTTGTTTGTAAGAGATGCTACAATTCAAATGTCATACCTTAGATACAACGTGGAGATATTGAAACTTGCATTAAGTTTGTAGAGATGCGTTGCCTCAAAACTCGCATCAATTCTCAGATGTAAGTGTCACATAATTTCGCACTTATTCCTAGGACTCGCATTGATCATAATAAAGTGTCGTTCTTGATTAAACTCATACTTTAGAGGAGCATGGCTTGGATCTCTTTGGGTCTCATAGAAATCGCATAAATGATCCCACGATATTTGTCTCAAGATTGGATAGATTTATACAAAATGGAGAAAGGCACAAATCCACAAAGCTTCCTCAAAGGTTAGCAACTTGCATATATACACATAAACACTTAGAAATCATGGATTAATTTGTAGTAAGTGCCTCAAGTTAACAAATATATAATGCCTTAAGAGATCTTATTAGAACCATTACAGTACTTACTTTAAAATATGCTACAAAGAGCTTAATATTAAAACCACAGTAGGATTACCTTAGTAGGCCGCCCCATAATTTTTTTTGACTGTTCTCAGAATCAATTTGCCCAACTAAATCCACAAACAAGAAACAAACAATAACCTTTTTCTCCATAAATTCGACTTCTAGACTGCTCTTTGATGCCCTTTAGCTCTGATACCATGTTGATATTCTAGGGCACTTGCTAGAATTAAGTTTTTCTTCACCTGATAACTAATTTAATGATCAATTAAACATTAGTTTCACATAGCATTAAATTCAATATAATTTAGGTAGTTATATAGAAGAAAAATATCAACAAATAAACATGAAATAACCATGAAACAATGAGACAAGAGACACAAATTTAGGCACACAGCCAGGGAAAAACCTACAAGGGGAAATCCAGAAAAGTTCTTCCTTATGAGGGAGAGAGAGAGAGTTTCCAGATTCATCAATACATCATAAATAACAAATAGCAAAATAATAACCAAACCAGTAACCAATATCATGAAGTGCCATGTCAAATTCCAGGTCCCTAAAATTTCGACCCTCCCTATAATTTCAAACCTCCTGTAATTTCATTGGATCAAATATATGTGTGACAAAATTTTGTATCCAAATTAGGAGAAATGATCTCCTTTATATAGCCTTCAAGTGGGGTTGAATGGGTGCCTCTTAGGGGCCCAACCACCCTAATAAATTTTGGAGGAAAATTTTAAATTCGATTTTTTAATTTATTTTTCAAGATGAAAATATCAACCATGGCTACCATATTTTTCAACAGAGACAACTCACTACCTCATATGATTATGTTCTTGAATTGGCTTTAGGGATTCGACCTATTTTGAAAACAAAACTGACCTAGTTCCTCTTCCTTGATAGATCCACTCTTGAGCGTAAAAACCAGTTGCCACTGTTGCTAGGGAAAGAGTGTCACTGCCCTAAAAGGAGCACAAAATGACTTCGGATGCCCTTTCTGACCTTAACCAACTATAGGTCACAGTTAGGGTTGAGTTTGAGGGTTGTTGCTTAGGGAAGCAACACCCTTTCTCTAGCAACAATGGAATTTGAGGGTTGTTGCTTAGATAAGAGTATTTCAGACCTCAACATTGCTAGCCAACCAAATCTGAGTGGTTACAAGAGAATATGTTGTTCCAAAACAAAGATAAGGAGTGACTAGCTAGGGTGGGATCACTTCCACTGAAACTCGACAAGGGATTAGCTAGGGTGGGGTTACCTCCACCAAAACTAATCAAGAAGAATGGGTCTTAAAATCCTCAGAGACTCGGGTTCAAAGAAAATAGAGACAATTCAATCTAATTCAATGATGATAGAATGATTCTATCTCTCCTTTATTTATAGGTTCTTCATGGGGGGTTTCTCTTCCTTAATATATTGTGATGGGTTCATGTGCAACCCCCAATTTGGGATTTTTTCCCAACTATCCCAAAATTTACCTAATGTTGCCCCAAGACATTGGATTATGGGTCTCCCCTTTTATCAAAGACTATAGCCTATGAGGTCGGATAGGCTATTCTATCCTTCTTTGGGCAATTAATCCATAGGGGACATTACATAAAGCTTGTTCAAATAGATGAATATTTTCTAATCCCTACCTTCCTTTGGTTTTGCAAAGTTTTTCTACTTAAATAATGGTATTCTTTCCCTTTCTCTTTTTCTTGTTCATATGAAGCTAAAGTACCTTTTCTATTTTTTTCTGACATTCCTTTTGGCATGTAAACTAAAAAACACCAATAAATTGGCATCGCCTCCAAAACTAATTTGACTAAAGTTAGCTTGCCTCCTTTGGATAACCACCAATAGCATGAGTTAGTCATTCTCTCTTCATTTTTTTCACAAAGATAGTTGTGATCCTTGAATATGTAGTTAGTAGGTTTGAAAAAATAACTTTAGATATTTTGACTCCGCATCAATAACTGAGCAAACTGTCTCTCTAAACCTACCTCAGTTCCATTGAATAACATTGAAGATTTATGAACATTCACCTATTGCCTTATTGTGTGACTTTTTAATACTTTTGTACTTCCCCAATTGTTCCCATGCTAAACAAAACCATGTCATCTACAAATAGTAAATGAGATGAGGGAAAATGATTTCTCATTTTAATAACCTTACCTTCCCTTTTAGATGCATTTACCATTATGCTCAAACCTTTCGTAATCAATAAGAATAAGAAGGGAGACATAGGGCATCCCTACATTAGACCCCTAGTAGAATAGAAGAAATTAGACGTTAACCCATTAACCAATACGACAAAGGAAGTTGAGAAATTAGCCAATTGCACCCCATTATCCAATTTACTACTTGAGATCTCATCCCATTTTGAATAAAATAATCCAATTATTTAACTAGTTCATCTTATCAGAAACCTTAGCTAAGTCTAATCTAATCTCATAAACCTTCTTTATACTCTTTTACTTCCCCAATTGTTTCCATGCCAAACAAAACCATGTCATCTACAAATAATGAATGAGATGAGGGAAAATGATTTCTCATTTTAATACCCTCACCTTCCTTTCAGATGCATTTACAATTATGCTCAAACCTTTTGCAATCAACAAGAATAAGAAGGGAGACATAGGGCATCCTTACATTAGACCCCTAGTAGGATACAAGAAACTAGACGTTGACACATTAACCAATACAACAAAGGAAGTTGAGAAATTGCACCCCATAATCAAATTTACTACTTGAGATCTCATCCCAGTTTGAATAAAATAATCCTATTATTTAACTAGCTCACCTTATCAAAAACCTTAGCTAAGTCTAATCTAATCTTAGAAACCTTCTTTATACTTTTGTACTTCCCCAATTGTTCCCATGCCAAACAAAACCACGTCATCTACAAATAGTAAATGAGACGAGGGAAAATGATTCTCATTTTAATACCCTTGCCTTCCCTTTTAGATGCATTTAACATTTTGCTGAAACCTTTTGCAATCAACAAGAACAAGAAGGGGGACATAGGGCATCCCTCCATTAGACCCCTAGTAGGATACAAGAAACTAGACGTTGACCCATTAACCAATACGACAAAGGAAGTTGAGAAATTGCACCCCATAATCCAAGTTATTGCTTGAGATCTCATCCAAATTTGAATAAAATAATCCTATTATTAACTAACTCACCTTATTAGAACCCTAGCTAAGCCTAATCTCATCATCATAGTCTATTCTTTTTTCTTTTGTTATATGTAGTCCTTGTGGTATTTCGACCACATGGATTTTCCTATTGTGATGAAAACCAAAGAACTCTTTTGAGGACCCCTTTAGGAACTTTTGGTGGCATTAGGAGCCCCCCTTGTAGCAACTTATGAGAGGGTGTAGAACCATGGGGGCGTTAGAATCCCCCTTTGTAGAAACTCACAAGGGGGGTTTAGAACCCCCTTTAGCAACGTTTGGGGACATTAGGAGCCCCCCTTCGTAGTATATTGTAGGGGTGTTAGGAGCCTCCCTCGAAGTATATTTTAGAGGCATTAGGAGCCCCTTCGTAGCAACTTACAAGGGGGGTTTATAACCTCCTTTATAGTAGCTTTTAGGGGTGTTACGAGCCTTCCTTGTGTTGAAAAATGTAACTAGGTTCGGTCTTCATAAAATGTATTTGTCAAAAGAATTTTTATTATTGTTACAATGACTTATTAAAGCATGGGTTTCATGCTTGGGTCATCATTTTATTAGTCAAAGTCTCCATTGTGGACTCCTAGGATTAATAAAGAGTCATTGTATATTTTATGAGACCCTTCTTGGGCTTTCAAATGATGTCAAAAGAATTATTTTTGAGTCAAAGATGAATTATGTAACTTCCACACCAAGTCGACTTCAACGAGATCAAGTTGGCCTCAAGAAAGGTAATTCGACCTCATTGGAAGGCTATATATACAAGGCAGTTCAAATTCATTTGGAGCATCTCACTCTCTCACACATAGTTCGATATCTGAAGCTGGAAGCTGGGAAAAAGTGCGAAGGTGAAGAAGGAGGCTAAAAGGAGTGTGAGTTTGGTCAAGAAGGAAGGGAAGGACAAAATCAAAGTTTTGGTATCTCTCTCTCTCTCTATCATGTGGGCTAGTTTAGGAGATTGAAGTCTCCTTGTCAAAGTCAAAGCTGGTGGTGATGCCAGAAGCTGCGAGGTCGAAGTTGCTAGGGTCGAAGCGTTGTTGCTACTAGGTCAAAGGTTGGATCGAAGTAGGAGAGATTAGCTTGTTGTGGAGGAGATCTCAGTCTAGGTTGAAGAGTCTCAAGGAAAACTATTGAAGGAAGAGATTTTTTTCACTCGGATTTCCCCTAGATAGGGTTTTGCCCTCGGAGAGTGCCTACATCTTGTGTCTTGTGTTTTTGTGATCTTCATGCACACATAATTTGGTAATTGCTTGATGAAAAGGTAATATCACAAATAAGTAAAATAAGTCAAGGCAATTCACAAGTAATTATCAAGAAAGAAAAATCTAACCCTAATTCTACTAGCATTGATTTCTCAACACCTTGTAGTATATTTTAGGGGTGTTAGGAGCCCCTTGTCGCAACTTACGAAGGGGGTTTAGAACCTCCTTTATAGTACCTTTCAATGGAAGTTACAAACCCCCTTTCAGTGTGTGTGTCTATAACCTAGTTACTAGGTAAAAAAATATACATTTAAGATATATAAAAAACTATACATTTAAGATATACTTAGGTAAGTTACAAGTCATCCCCCTTGAGATGCTTTGTCCTCGAAGAGTAATAACAAAAGATCTTAGAATTCGATTGGTGGTACAAATCATCAAGAGATCTTACTCTTCATTTAAAACACGATTAATATAAAATGATGTTGGCAAAGAAAACAATGGCCATGGTGTACAGTTGAGCTTTTCTCCATAAAATGGAAACATTGTCTTCAAAAGTTCAAACACATCCTGCACAATTCAGATTCTGGACCTGTAGTTTAATGCACATAAACAGAAGTAATCACCAGGTCCTGCGCATTGGAGTTGTAATTACACTCCAAATGCAATGTCAAGTGCTCAATAGCCAGCTCTGATCAACAACATACGTTTAGAATGTAGTATTGCCTCAAAACTGCATTAAGAATTGTCTCGACCTTAAAACATTAAGGTAATGTTTGCTGTGGGAACTAAATCAACCAGACCAATGACTGGTTTACAATGAAAAAACAAAGCAATAGCAAACATACAATCCCCCATCCATAATTCTGCAACCACAGTGCCGGATGATGTCTGTTTCCCTTCCATACAAAGATTATACATGTGAACCCATAGGGCTGTAACTTGTCACAATATAAGGATACATGGCCCAAGTTCACCCAACAATCTTAATAATCTCTCATGCAAGGACCATAGACAGGTATCCGTATGTATGGAATCTGCTTTTCATCGAATCAACTCTCTAATGCTTCACAGAAAGAACAGACATCCTTCCCAGATTCATGTCCTCTGTAAAAGAATCCCTGACCTGTTTCAAACCTGCCAAGAAATTTTTAGGCCACAGAAAATAGTCGTATTCATTTTCTGTTACTCCACGACTATTTTTTCTGCAATTTTCGTCTCTTCAGTGCTCTCTCCCTCTCTGCCCTTTCTTCTGCCTCAATTAATGCCAACTCCCTTTCATCTTCCTCCCTAGCAATTCTTTCACTGCAAATGTAACCATGAAAAACACACTTAATACCACGTTTGAATGCTTCTTTAGCAACAAATAAATTTACATGTAGAAAAGTAAACTGCCCCTCTAAGAAATAAAACATGAAACTAATCTACTCCGTAAAGAATGGAACTAAATATTACCTTCTTCTCTCTTCAGCTAGTATTCTACTAAATCCAACCTCCATGTCACGGTCATCTTCATCATCCATATCCCTATACTTATTTGGATTATACCTGAAAGTATTAAGCAATTGTTAGGATCACATATATGAAAGCCAAGCAGACAATATCATAAAACCACAGTATCAAAGGCCATATTTCAGGTTAAAGCCAAGCAGACAATATCATAAAACCATGGTACCAAAGGCAATTTTGGCATACTAGAATCCGCTCTACCTGTGGTTGAATATTAGCCAAAGGTTTCTAAATTGATTGTTACCCCAAAGTCAACCTTGTTAACGTCAAGCCAAATGCCTATAGAGAGTAGACCACCTTGGTGATCATGGAGTGAGGAACAAAAGCCTGACGTGCTCAGATCTAGCAGCAACATACTGGCCCATACACTTTTTCATGAGATGCCGAACGAGGGCTTATCCTCTAGTCTTATGCCAAACAATACAATAATTAAGGGGTTTTGTGGACAGGAAAGATTAGGTGAGGCTACTAAGATGCTTGGCTTTATGGTTGAAAATGGCGTGGAGCCATATATTATATCTTACAATATCTGGATTAAAAAATACCACCAGCTGGGCATGACAGAAGGCGCAAAACAACTTTATTCAACCGCCATAAAGAGATGTGTTTCCCAGTAAAAAAGCAGTGCCTTGTTTTGAAGTTACTATTCAAACACTAGAGATAAATGGTGAATCACTGGGGTTTTGATGGATTGGTTTCTGAGTTCATCCTCCCAGCTTGCCCTCTCTTCCTGCCAGATAGAAGTCAATTTTGTAAGAAGATTCATGACAATAAACATAACAATGGAGAAGAAATGAGAATAGCCTGTAGCATAATTGAAGAATGTCTTCATTTGTTTGATTGAATGGAGTTTCCTCGACAGACCTTGTCAAACTACACCGAAATAGAGTTTCCTGCATGGGCCTTGATTACACTGTGCTGAAATCTGATACTGAAATTTCTAACTACACCGACATAGAGTTTCCTGCATAGGCCTTGATTACACTGTGCTGAAATCTGATACTGAAATTTCTACTTGAACAACCAATCTCATCTTTGTCCATTCTTTCCATTACTTTTCTAATTATCTTTTCTCATTATTTCATTTGTTTATTGATTCCATTTCTCAGATTAGAATGATGTGCATTCTCCAGGGAAATTTTTGACAGCTGAGTCTAAAGATTTGATACCGTTTTGTGATGCCAAGGACAAACTGAAATTGTAGAATATTGATTGTTTATAGAGCGCGACCACTCAACTCATGGTATAATGCACCATTCACAAAGTGCGATTTATATGATGTGTGTAAAAGATTCTAATGTGTACTTTACAAATAAGATAACGTGGTTTTAAAATGGAACTGTAACTCATAACTGTAAAGTGGTGATAAGAATCTGAAAGTGTTCAAGCTGAAGCACAACTTCACAATTGTGCAGCAATAGTTTTGATGATGGGAGTAGTAAATTAATGAATTCTAGTTGTTCAGTTCCTGGTTCAAGTTTGTTGAATCTATATGATTTACTAAATTGATGGGTTCTCGAATAGATAAGTAGAAAGAGATCTGTATTTTGGGTTGAACATACAGGCAACTGGGATTTTTGTTCTTGGTTTACTTCATCATTAGGTAATTTCTGATTTCTTATGAGAAGGCACTGAATCTTTGTGATGCTATGACACTAGAAGTAAGAAAAATGTTCTCATTTATGAGAAATATTGTTAAATGATATGATGTTGTGTTGGACATGTTTATAAATCTATTGGTTCTTGCTCATACGCCAGAAAACACAGGACTTCGAAAAAGGAGTTGTTTTTAGTGTGATTTTTTGGATTTCCTGTGGAAAAATTTGAGGTGAAATCTTGATTTGTGTTATTTAAACTGTTTTTTGACTGTATATATGGATTTAGCATCCCGAAAAACTCTTAGGACACTTAGATTGTGCAGGGGTTATTGATCAAGCTTGTGATTTCAATAAATTCCTGCCTGATTTTAGAGATAGACAGCTTGTTCGAAAAATATCAAGAAAATAGGACTAAATACCAGAGGGCATGTTTTTGTTAAAAAGTAGGCCTGTAAACTTCAACGTTTGTTTTGGCTATTGGATCTGCCTATTGAAATTTGAATCCAATGGACCTGGACCTGGAGCTAGATTGCTTGGGTACAAGGATTCACAAATCTAGGAGAGAATTGTGTTGCTTTGAATCTCAAATGATTTTTTTGATTTGGAAGACAACTTGCAAAACGTTTCGCAACTTTTGGGAATAGCTTGCAAGCCAAAAAAGATAAACCATAAATGAAGCAGAAATAGAAAAGAAGGGGTATGCCATGGGGATCCTGTCAATAGTTACTTGATAGAGAAATATACCTATAAATATTATGTCACACTTAAATTGGCAGGGAAAATAATGAAATTCAAAAGTCTAATAGAATCTTCTAAGGTTGCATGAGACATAACGATGGTCATATATCCTCTAAATTTGATCATACATGCATCATTATATTATGAATATGGTGCTCAGCATGATAGTGTAATAGTTAATTATTTTTTGTTCTATAAACTCTTGGGCATTGCTGGGGAGTACTTGTGAGCAGTGTTCTAAAACTTGGACCAAGTTGACTCGAACTACCATGTCAACTTGGCCAATGGATTGGTTCAGAGGGCCAGTACTTACTCGGCCCAGTCAGACTAGTTTGGTACCAAACCACAAACCATGACTTGGATGGTTCGATACCAAACCAGCCCAACTCAGCTGATTCTGTACCTTCTCGGCCAAGTCGATTCTTGATGGAATTTTGGCATGTTATGTTATGCAGAGGTTGTTGTTCGGCCTGTATTTTTGCTGATATTTTCGAGCAGAATTTTCTGTACAGAATTTTGGCCTTCTTTCAGCCTCTTTGCAGCCCCTCCACTGACTTTTTCCTGTTTCTGCCAGCATTTTGTAAATCTTCCCAGCAAACCTGGGGTTTGATAAGATCTATTTAGTGTGCCTACGACATGTTTATTCTAAGGGATTTTGGCAGTTTCCTCCACTTTGTTGCTGGTACAGACATGTCAATTACATGCCACAAATTCTGTTGCTGGTTGGAGGTATTCTTGCCTGTTATTTTGGGATTAAGGTTGTGCTTCAAACCTGTTTGGCACATTTTCCTAGCATACGTTTGGCTGTTGGTAAGGCTGCTTGTTTATGGTATGCATAAATTTGTGGGTTTATCTAGGATCGAAATTTCTGTGTGCAAGCAACAAGTTGTCACATGTGATTCATCACACCTTAATTAATTCTGATTAATTAGTTATATCCCCTAAGTTTAGACTTGAGGAAATATTTAAAAACTGACTACTAATCTAGTTAAGTCATTTTTAGGGGGAATTTTCAGAAATGATTTCTGCGTTTTGGAGATCTCATGCATTCTAGCTTTTCCACAAAATTACAAGGCTATAACACATCCGATGCTACAAAAAATAACACTCCCTCTTAGCAAGGAATGTGTTCTAGTGCTCTAATGCACATCCTGTGACAACACCCTGTCTTTGCATCATCTCCTGTCACATTGTTGATGTCTAGCCAAACTGCCCACCAACCATTGAGCAACTCTAATATATGTTGCATATGTGCCACTAACCCTGCTGAACTGCTGCCAACATTGCATGTGCATTGCAACTCCCTCTTCATCTGTTGTTGGTGCAACTGCAACTGAAGAGCATGCTAAGTATGAAATCAACTGTGATCAGTATGATGCATCTGTCTCCTGAGTCTCTGAATGTTACTAGTATCTGCATTGTCACTGAGGCATCTATGCTACTTCTGACTCTGCACTGCTACCAACTCTGCATTGCACTCCCCAGCATTTGAATGCAATTAGACTTTGCATCTGTCACTCTGGCATCTGACTGCATCTTTTGTCACTGATCCATCCTACTATTGAAATACTGTGGGCCCCCGTAGCAAGGTACTGATTCAAGAGGTGGACCTCCTCAAGGATCCTGTCCATCTATAGCGCTCTAGGGTTACAACACCAAATCACCCGCTTGACTCCTAGGGGTATGTCGACAAACATGGTGAAGTCTTCCTCCATCCTAGAGGAAATCCTATCTATCTTCACTAATGTTGTTTGCTGGTCTTGCTTCTCCTCCTTGCCCTTCTTTTTGAGAGGACATTGGGTACTGTAGTGACCAAGGTCACCACTTCTGAAGCACTTGACCTTTGACAAGTCCTTTTGCTTTCATTGCTCCCCCTGTTCCTAACTAGGATCCTTTCTTTTGATGTGAGGGCCACATTCTCCTCCTCCTTCCCCTGCTTTGATCCACTGCTGCTACCACTAATGGAGCTCTTTACTAGAGCTCATCTCAACTCCTCTTGCTGCAAATCGACCCACATCATGTCCCACGTTGGAAAGTTGTTTTTGCCCAAGATACTTTGGACAAATACCTGCCACTCCTCTGAGACACTGTTGAGTACCAATCACACTAGCTTCGTGGGTTGAGGCGCTGCCCCAACAGTTGCAAGTTGTTTCCCGGATCTCCTGAATCCTGGTAAGG